>CAJDSM010107277.1:0-10747 GCA_903981925.1 Ostrea lurida
TGACTACCGTCATTAGCACGCGCCACAAGACTTCTGAGAGACGACCACTTCTGGATTGGAACATATTACGAGGTTCTTGTTGATTGGTCAGTGGTTAATTCAATTTTTTGTTCATTATTACAAAGTATTATCCGCCTTTTACATATATCATCCACCCTGAACGTCTAAGTTTGTCATGCTTCACAAAAAAGCTAGGAATGTCTCAATATGAGTGAACAATTCTCGACGAGACGTAAAACAAACACACAACCACATCAATTCCTTGTCTATTTAGACTGGTATTAAAACCTAGTTCGTTTTAGAAAATGTCTTTGAGCAAAAGAGTTATAAATAGTGACATTAAATAATCAGTACAGATGAGCCATGAGGCCAACTGGCCTATATCTTGATACGGTTATATATCTTTAAAACTGTCAAGTTTGTTTCTATGTCAACAAGAAGTGTTTGCGAGTGAATATTACACTGTTTACTGAGAAACGAAAATCGAGAAATTCGCTCATGTACATGTGCACGTGTCAGTGTGTATACGTGCATTATGGATAGATTAGTAAAATAAACAATTTTATCATTATCTTAAACAATGTTCAAAGTTGGAGGGAAGGGAGGTTACATAGTAAGGGGACTTTTAATTGCCATGGAGTGGTTGTTGTCGGACGGGCTTGTGGGCCTTTATTCTTGATACGGTTAGATAAATACTGTAAATGTTGTCTTATAACAAGTTCATTTTGGTTTTAATATATTATTATGTCTTATAAGATATGGATAGGTGTGTTTGTATGTAAGGAGGTAGTTAATTGATTATGACTTAAATCGTCCGTTATTCAGTGACTTTGAAACCAGGATTGGTGGTCGTGTTCGGACGGGATGTTTTTATTTGAAAAGATGATGTAGTGTTTTACGCTATTGGGTTGATGAGTAAACAATGAGTCCGAAGGTTGAATTAGTGTGTAAGTCAGAGTGAAAACTATGTGTGAAGTATTTGTGCAGAAACTCTATTACATCAATATTTTAAAAAGTTATTTATCCTTGACTGATTGATTTTCGAGAAAAATCCATAGGGTTCTTGCACATGTCACAAATATTTAATAATATGTCTAAGTTTCATATTGATCGGAAGTAAACATTTTGGAGTTATTGTCCCGGAAACCCGTTTTCAGATTTTTTCAGGTATGTTTTGGATAACTGTGGACCGTGACTTTGGCCAGATTTTTGCCGACAATCAAATTGGGTAATCCTCCATTGATATGTAACAATATTCTTAAAGTTTTCAAGTATAGACAATAGAATGTTAAAACTTTTAATTATCGTCCGGAACCCTATGTATTAGATATTTTTTGGATCAGCTGTAACACTTGTCGTATTTTTCCGGAATCAATAGGGTCTCTCTCGCTTGATATGTAGCAATATCAAAGTTAATTGATAGATGTACTTTTAGTTATGTCCGAACCTAATTGTGACGCCGTCCGCCGCCATCATCAAAAACAATAGCGAGTTACTGTAACTCGTTACAACTCGCAATAATAATATATAAAAGATAAAAGCAGATGAAAAAATAACAAAAGTGACCAAATCTCCTAGTCTATACGATACTTTTACACTTGACAACACGGACTATATGCATCTAACCAGAGGTGGATCGATGTTAGGCAATTGTACCAAGGTATATTCTTATCTAATATAGACTGCATACATTTACTGAGTTTTCCGAGTTTACAACAAATAAGGAGAGAACATTGAAGACAACACGTCATTATATTTGTGATAACAACAATAACATGAAGAGATCCTTATAATAACGAGAAGTTGATCTAGCCAAATCAACACTACAGCAGTCAAAAGTAAGAAATGGTGAGAGTACATCAGCTGGCTATTATTTTAACGACAATCAGGTGTTACGAAGTAGAATGATACAAATCAGACTCGAGTTAGAAGATAAAATTACATGGTCTGTAGAATATGTGAATGATAATCAGCTTGAGACGGAAACTGTAGACGCACTATCTAAACAATCATAAACGCTAAATAGAATAATAATAATGTTATCAAGACTCCTCTTTCAGACATTGGAATTTTGAAGTACATTAATTACATGTTTCCTCTCAGTCAAAAAAGACCTTTCTTTAAGACTCAATACTGTTCCTTTGGTTGGGTTTCGTGCCATTTTCGCCTCCGATTTCTGAATTTCTCAATCTGCCCTCTAATATATAACGGGGATAAAATTCGTCAGACTTCCTTCCGAAATAATTGTCTGTCTGATATAGTAGAATACATTGTGGCTCAAAAATAACTGCGAGAGTCCGATTCGTCAATACTTCTTGCCGTGAAATATAAAGATTTTTCCAGTCGGATCTGTTCAATTAATGACGGATAAAGTTCTGATCTCCTGTGAATTCCTATATTGGAGATGCAAAGATTAAGCATGAATAAAGAATAATTCTGTAAAAGAACACCAACAGCGTTTTACTGGGAGATACTAAAAACGCGGTTGTATCTTTCGTTTCGTTTCAATAGTTTGGCTGCGAATCATATTTCGATGACGGGGCGGGTCTCTTCTTATTTTGTAGACCGTGTACACGTTTTCAACTAAATTCAACCTAATAGAAGCTAGTCTACATAAACAAGAGATAATTGACAAAATGAAGAAATGATGATATATTTATCCATATACCACAGGGAAACGCCGACTAAATATAACTACCCGAATCAAGGTCCTTGGAAAGAAGTTGATCGTTTTTTGAACATCACATCTGGGGGAGGGCACAGCCCATCGCAAAAACTTGCTTGAGTGCGACAAAAACGGACCTACGATTAACACAACATTATGATTTCGAACAACCGAGCGATATTCTCTCGAAACACACACTATTAACTCTTGTAAATGGAAAGAAGAATGAACTCTTCTAGAGTTAAAATCCAATAGTGCTAATAGACATCAGTATTGAAGCAAACAAGTAAAATACGAAGAAGTAGGGCACCAGGTTGGTTTATTTAGCGTGCTCACGCCCCAAGATGAAAGCTGTAGTTCCATCACACCGGCTGCGCTATAGAATGATAAAATCGAACACTGAGTCTTATAGGACGGTCAGTTGAGAGTTGAGTATTGGTATCGAATTCGTCTGTCCCATAACTAATTACTTGTCATGAAGTATTTTCCAAAAAACCCGTTGATAATACAAATGGACTGAAAAGTGATTTGTTAATATCAAATAATGCATTATGAGAGAATTACAAATCAAATATACTAATAGACACGGACTAAGCCAGATGATGGGGACACAAGATGTCCATAGAGAGTTGTAGTGGTAAATTAGATCTAGGAATCAGTATCATTTTGGTTTACGCACGAAACCTTGTTTCTTTGAAGTTTTCTCAGCTACATAGATGACAATATTTAAGATATATTATAATATACCTAAACTGTTCGTGTCCAATATTTAGATGAAAAAATTTGAGTTCCATGGTCGTCGTCAAGAATGCGGATTACAGAATTGTTCATCCTGAAAGACACAAAGAGTAAACTTATATTAAATACGTGTTATAATAACGATATTGATACATTGGTTTAATATTATATAAGTTCGCTCGCAGAACGGAAGACGAGGATCGATTTCATATCCGCAAAAAAGAAAAAAAAAATGTACAAGTGGTAACTAGTAAGAATAACGATTTTTATTTCTCAGGTGGATGTTCGCAGTTAATCTATAAATTGAAACAGTTCAATATATTTCTTAGTCATTATGATTCAATTGGGGTTGCTTATCCAATTAGTCGACATATTTTGTAATTAGGGAAGCTTGAAGTAATTATGTCATACTTGGTTGATTTAATAAGTTGTTAATTACGTTTCAATAAAGATCTTTAACCGTGATATAGGCGGAAGTGATTAGTATAAAAATGAAAACAACATTTTTTTAGGGGCAGAAGACAATAAGATAAAAAAGACCGTGATTACCTACAACCACTAAATAGATAAAACTATCTAAAGATACAAGAACAAACACCAGGAACAGAAATACAAAAGTAAAACCCGAGAAAAATCGATAAAACACATTATCCCACAACAAACCTCCTCGAAATTAACAATACAATACATAAACAAAAAGGAGCAGCCAAAATGAACAGACACCGAACCCACATACCCAAACGAATACAAAAAAAAACCATCAAATTACAACTGCAAGGCACACGATAATCCATCCAGACAGAACCCAATCATGAAACAAAAACTACTACAAAAACCAACGACCACAACAACGATGTTCTAACAAATAGCCATTACTGAATCCTGGTGCACACAAATACAAGCAACCAGACACGAATCTATCGAAAAAACAAAAAAAAAAAACACAACGCAAACACACGAAAAAAAACAAAACCACAAAATTTAACGCACTCCAAATCCCCATAATTCCGCCGCCAAACCCCAAAAGGCAAGACAACACACACAACCTCATCCCGATTAGTGTGACAACCGCCAACTAACGCAGAACCGCAGAGCAAAACACCCAGACACACACAAGCCGCACAGAATTCCAAAGATATAATCAAAAAGGCGCAATAACTAACACACCGAGCACTGAGTCATCAAACAAACTTAAAGAACACGCAAGAAAAACCATAACCATAAAATCAGATAACAAGACTGTAACCTGACAAAAACATGAATGGCTTACACAGTGCCACAAGAAAAAACAGACTCATCCTAACCACACCCCAACCAGTCATATTCTAGAATAAACGATACCCCTACCTAAATAGAAACGATAATAGGTAACAAAGAGAAACAAACACTCAACAACATACCAATAAAATAAATTCCAAACAAGCATTAATGTCACTAAAACAAAACTAAACGAACTAAATACTGCGAAACACCCATTTAAATAGCCTCTTCTTTACTAATTCCAAACGCATCCACTCACTAGGGGACAATCAACTGTAAATAGAGCAGGCAACAAACATATTAAATAATAACGACTTATAACAACACAAAAAAACACCAACAAATCACAACTACTAATACTATATCATCCCGATTCAAAGCAAATAAAAAACCAATTAAATTCGACTCAGAATTCTCCACTACTCACCAAAACAAAACAAATAAAAATAGTAAGCTATACCATAATATCATATTTACCACTCCTTATTAACACATCAATTGAACTCGCGAACAGTACTAAAACCTCAAAAGAAACAAAAAAACTACAAAATCACTAAAACTCTCAAACAAACCCAACCAACCCAAAACACCACAATAAAATGTAAACAAAAAACCCAAGCCTTCCAAATACCTAGACAAACTCAAATGCACACAAACAAAATAATCTCCTCAACGACCAATAAACAACTCGTAAAAAATACAACCAATTAAAAAAACAAAAACAAACGCTGATAGAAAACTATCACTACTATCAAAAAAATGAAAAACGTTCTCAAAAGCCAAACACACATCCCAAAACACCATCGTAAGAAAACATAACGATGAAGCTAAAAGCCCTAAACAAAAAAACCAAATCCAACCAACAATTAACACCAGAGTCAATTCAAAAAACAAAACGACCGAAAAAATCAAAAACAAAAAAGGAAACTAATTTCAACAACACAGATACAAACCCCAAATAAACCATCAACAACCACACCATAAACACCATACCAACAAAAATCCCGCTAATACAACACCAACTAACTTCACCAGGCTACAACAAATAAAAAAACGAAAACTAACACAAATCCTCGCACGAACACCAACACTAAAAAAAATCAAAGCCAATACTCAATAAATCCAAAACAAAAACTCCAAAAAAAAACTTTCCAAATAGAAAGACTCCAAACACCTAAACGTTACGCACATCGTAACAACAACAAAAGAACCACCAGAAAATCACGGGCCATATGCAACCAAAACTAACCCAAAAACAAGGGCAACCTTAACGAGCCACTCACAAATCCACAACCCGCATCCAAAAAACCCTCCAAAACCCCCAATAAACAAATCATTCAATCAAACCCTACAAGACATCTACGAGCAACTCAAAAATCATTCTTCGGAGGCCACAGAAAGCAGCAGCCAACCTCCAATTACAGTCCACACAACCACATGAAAACCACAGCACCCTAAAACACTAAGATAGCCTTCGCAGGCACCTATAGCCGACATCGCATCAAAAAATGAACTAACAAAGAAATCAAAAAAGAAAAAAGTCGTCGACACCCAAAAAAACCCCTACACACAAGACAGTCCTCCTATACAAACAAACAGTGAGCACCTCAAAGTAAAGTATCATCTTGCACCAACCCTAAACATCACACACTAAAAATCCCCCCGAACAAAAAACCAAAAGCCAAACACCCAAACAAACCTAAAACCACCTAATACATACAAAAAACACGAGAAGACCCTCCACCTACCAAAAAAACGATCAACCCAGCAACCACAAAAACACCCATATAGAACGACAACAAAACCATAAGACTAGAAAGAAATAACCCAAAATAACAGGATAAAAAACCAAACATAAAACCAAAAAATAACTAAAACAGAACCGACATAACACCTGCCAGCCCAAACTTAAACAACTCAACTAACAAATAAGAAACGAAGAATCCACACACCTGTCCACACCCGAACAAAAAAAGCCTCCCAAAGCCCTTAATGAGAATGAAGCGTCTCCCAAAAACCGAAATAAGACAAAAAGACTACACACACAATATCACCTGAACGAAAACATCCAGAAAGACAGGCCCAAGAATTAAGGTCGTTCAAGATAATACGCCATTACCGCCAATCATAATAATTGCGTCTAACAAAGAGTACCAGAGATCCTCTACTCAACAACTCCCCAAATCAAATAAAAAATTTGCCAAGGATCTGATCGTAAAAGAACAACTCACCCTCACAATACAATACCCACAATCAAGCTCGAAATACCCAAAAATAAAAAAGATCTCCATCCGCTCTCAAAACACCGGAGAGACGAAATAAGAACAACCACAATAACAGTGAACCCTAGACGGTCCTCTTCCCGTAGCCATGCAATGACCAACTACCACCTCACAGAAACCAAAATCCCACCCACACCCTCGCAGTTAAGTCTCCCTTAATCTCCTCAACTACTGTAGTACAAAGACAAACACATCACCAAACCAAATCTAAAAATACCCAAAAGATAACTCCACCCCCAGCAACCACAGTTAAATCAAAACATTCAAAAGGCGAGATCCGCAATTACCGAATCGCAGACAAATTAGATAATTAATCAGCCCAAATCTAATACAACAAAACCACAACTCAACAAAAAGAATCCACCAAAATCACCCACACGAACCCGCCCCCCCGTGTCTGGCGACAAACAAACAAACACAAGACCTCGTCCAACAACCTATCCCCGACTCGCTGCACTTCGCGCACTCCCACCCGACACAAAGAAATCCATCCATCACCCCCCTCCACTCCTAACATCGGCTCATCCACACCCCGCAGGGCCCAGGTCTAAACTTCACCTAGCCCAGCCACCCACGAATCACTTTAGATCTGCCACAGCCGCTTCATCCGGCCAAACATTTCCACAAAACTCGAAACTCGAGTCTACCACGTCGCATCGGTGGCTCGCCTATCCTTCCCAAAAATGTATTTAAGTCAAAACAACATCCAAGTTTCAATTATAGAATATACCAATACAATCGAAGGGTTAAGTAGAAGTGCAAAGATCATATATATATTGGTGACAGATCGTGATTATTAATACAAATATGTAAGAATTGATTAAGATCTGCCAGTTGTCTTGCATCACTATTTATCTTGACACACCCAGCCGTAAAACATGGCGGGAAGAAAAACATCAAAAACATCTTATTCACTCAAAATACAATTAAAAAAACCTCCACTAGTTAAAATTATATTTTTATTACAACAATTGACCTAATCACTTATATCATTCAACTAACATACTAAAATAAAAAACCCAATTGACAAACACACTATCAAAAACCATTCCACATAAAATACAAATCATTGCCAAAAAACTAGAAAACAAATACATTACAAAAAACAAGACAGCATCACAATAAACCCCTTAATTTAGAACAAAACCAAAAACAAACACAACACATCACATTCAAAAACAACCAACAACCACAACAGCAACAAACCCCTACAAGATATTAACAATGCCAGTTCAATCAACAAACCAAATTCAAAAACGACCAAAACTCAACATCCAATCAATCCAACTCACATTAATGATAATAGAATTATAAAAAACAAACAACACAAACAAAACACCAAAAAAACCACACTACATCAAAACCTCCACAACAACTGCTGAGACCGAATAACAAAACATATAAAAAATACACCAAAAAGCTCATAACCAAACAAATAAGCTCAAGCATACAGATACACATTCAAATAATAACAACAACCACCTAAAACGCAATACTAAAAAAAAAAAAGCCTAAACCCCACCAACCCAAACAGAAACAGCCAAAATAAATCTTAAACAACTAAACCACAATAGCGCAAATAGAGTCCATAAGGCCAAACAACCACAGCTACACAAGTGCAACCTGTGCCAAATAATAAACTTAACCCCTAACAAAGAACACCCACCTTAACTCAACAAAAAAACCAGCGCATCTCGAAAACCACTACCTCAAGATTCATACTAGAAAAAGTCCAAAACCATCATTCAAAACTACCACAGATCCCAGTCATAAGCTGTCACCTCAATTCAACGCAGCAAATACCCTCTGAAGCCTAGAATAAAAAATCCACGATACCAGTGTATCACCCACACATGCCAATCCAAATAATTTAATCTATGTAATTAAAAAACAATCACTGTGCACACCATAAGCAAATACACTATCACAAAAAAAGAAGAAAAAATTCAACACAAATAACAACCACCGAACAAACCACAAACCTCCAACTCATTAATCAATATTTTTTTCTTTTTACCCGCGCAAGCTCATTAATGGATTGAGAGACTAAAAAAAAGTATCATAACACAGGAAGTGAAAAGAAGATTCCATATTGTTAATACGGACCGTAAACTACCTATAACCAACTATAAAATCACTCCAAAATAAATATAGTATAGTACAATCCACTACACTCACCCACGAAATTCGAAAAATTCGCCAACCTACATAAATTCACACTATGAAACCAACACTAACCCTATAACAAAAATATCCAACCTAAAAGTGCACTACGTGCATATTGGAGGAAAAACGTTTGAGGCGAGGCAAACATATCGCAACAAAACCTCATCAAAGCAATTTTTGTGCAATTTCAGCAGTGCAAAAATAAAGAAAGTGGAAGCCCCAAGCTACAGGCTCAAAGCAAACAAAATATTGAGAGAAATAATGAGCAAATTTGAACCCATGTAGTGAGTAAGTACCTGCTCTGCTTTCACACCTAAGTACTATTACAAATCTAGAAGTAACATCAATGCCACCAGACAAGCGAACATCAAACAGTCATAACAGAATAACTGCAACTGTGTCGCTTGCAAAGAAAGCCAACAACGAAGAATCTATTTGGTACATATACGCACAATACAACGAGATTAACAAATAATTTATATAATATCACATGTATAATATCATACAATAGAAATAAATCGCACAAGCTCAAGCCTTGGAGCTACGTTTATGACAAGTTGAAAGAACCCAAGCAAGATTATTCAACTTAAACTTACTCTTGAGGATTATCAAAAAAATATCCTACTCAATGAAAGGACAATCAACCTCACTTCCACTTACAAAGTTTCAAGGTTAATCGTGATAGACCCGTGTAAAGGCTGCACACGCAGAAGAAGAATGTATAACACAAGCTTATTAAAATTAAAAACACCCTCGCACCCAATGTTGGATCAACCATAATACCCTCCCAATAGAAGGAAAAATTAGTTGGATCTCATCAACTATCTGTCCACTGAATAAGTTTGTGTTTAAATAACAAATTGTTTGTTATTAAATATTTAAGTAATATTACCATTTCCTGTCTCACATAACTTAAAATAAGAAATATTCTACCCACTCCACTCCACACCAATAAGATATCGCAATCCCTACACCATAAAAACTTGAAAGAGAACAATTATTGGAATCCTCGATCCTGTCCTGAATATGTTTGTGTTTTTAAAATATAGTTTTTGTGTTTGTACCAAAATATGTTAGTATTCATTCCACAGTATAAACTACCCTTTCATTGTTATTCATACAACACCACCTCTCACCCCTGTCATCGGAGTACCAACGATAACACTTGAAGGAGGATATATATATTGCATCCTCCTGTCCTGAGCCAATTTACAGTGCAATCATAGGCAACTAACAAAATCGAAGCACAAGAGAAAAGCACTGTACACATAAAGTTGTCAAGGTATACTCTGATCGATCCGTAAATACGACACGGATGAAGATGTAACCCAAAGGAATAATTTTACAAAACCCTGCCCACCTAGATTTGGATTCACCATACCCTATGCCCAGGAAAATAATTGAATACCTCCCCTGTCGCTGAAACTAACCATACCAGCAATCTACAAATGCCAAATGAAGCATCTGTACAAGTTCCTCCATAGGCTCAATCTGACACAATAGCTCATGTGCAGAAGGAGAAGATGTTCACATACCAAGACCACAAGCCTAGTAAACCCAAAACAAACCACAATAAATTATATACCTCTTCTACTCAGACAACACAAATCACACTTACCAACAAACATAAAATCAC
>CAJDSM010107293.1:517-12244 GCA_903981925.1 Ostrea lurida
GAGGTTAGATGCACGACGTAATGATTGCAGCGCGTGCGTCGAGTCTGTTGTGTAAGGCACGGTACTAAACGGTGTGAAATACGTAGACAGGATTTGACCAAAAGATAGGTTGTATTGTTTGAACGCCATTAAAAGAATTTGCGAAAATGCTGACCCTGAAACGAAGATTGTTGAAACCTCCTGCATAGTAGTAGCATAAACTTCTTCTGTTCATTAGCAGTGCCTTGTCATACAAAGAAGATATTCTGCTTTAGTTTGATAGACATATTAAACATAATGTGAATACTGGCTATATCACATGGGAAGTCTGACAAATAAGAAGCTGAAGTCCTGCATGTTGAGTAGAGTAAGTTGCGTTCATATGCAAGAAGCTTTTGTTCTGAGATCAAGTGTCTAAATCGAGAATTTCAACAGTCTCCGTTTAAAGTCAGCATTTCACAAATTCTAAATACATGTATAACGATCTAGTTTGTCCCCCATCAATCTTTCATTGGGTCAAAATGCTGGCTGAGTCATGTTTATATATATACATCATATACAATCACTTTCTTGATTCGCTTATTTCTGTGCTTCATTCTCGGTTATTATTTATATTCCAGTCCAAGCTAGTCGTTTTTATGGTTGGCCTGGTCTCTAGTCTGATCTGTTGCCTGGTCTCCTCGTCTTGATGTTGCCTGGATATCATAAATTTTCTTAATTTATTAATGTTTATAAGTTCGTAGGACGTCGCTTGTGAGAGCTGTGTGGATCTTTTGATCCGGCTATGCTATTCCGACCCTTGGGGGTCACGCGGGGTTGAGAGCTATATTAACGTGTCCTCGGCATCCTTCTCTTATCTGCGACGCTGTCGTATAGGAATCGGCTACACTCTGAAATTGGGCGTGGGTCAGGGGTACATATCCGTGTTTGCCTGACTTTTAGATATCTGTATTTCCTTAATAGGGAGTCCAAAACACTGTATGTACCTATAGTTAGCTCAAAAGCAGGTTGTAGAGCGTATTGATAGAACATGCATGCTACATAAAGGCCCGAGGTGCATGTAAGGCATTAGGGCTACAAAATTTCTGTGCAGCTCTTCACGGCATTGGTGAGTCTCCATATGAGATGCATATTATCGGTGGGAACGTAAAACAATAATAATCAATAATCATCCTCCTAGTTCCTGCAGGTTTTACGAGTAGAGCTCATATGTATAGTGGCAGGAACGCTGGTTCAAGGGGGGTGTACATCTAAATGTAGCATCTGCTTACATCTAATGATGATTGATTGATTCGTATTATTGTTCTATATTCGTGTGCGACTCTCGCTCTCGAGAATAGATTTAATAATAAATACGCGTGTGGACCCGCTCTACAACATTGCTGGTGAAGCGCGCCTGTCAAAAATTTCAGAGCCTACAGTCCTGAAACGTTCTACTTTACCTCACACAAGAATTAGGCGCAAACAAGATAAAAAGTATATTATATCCGGGTGACCGCACGCAGAAACGCACGGTGACGTACGTGACGAATTTGCTGCCGGTGACCGACGCTACCCGTGACTGGAGCAAATGTGAAGGTGCGCACGATGCGAAATATGAATTAAATCATTCGGAAATGTTTCGGAATTTTTTCCACTTGGGTTAGATAATATTGTATCATTAGATAAAAAATAAATGAAATAATAATTGGTTCATCATAATATATAATAGGTAAGAAAAAACATATAAATTCAATCAATGGATATAAATGATAAAACAAACACATGCTACTACATGTTATATGAAATATCAGTCTATAAGCATACTGTAACATGTATTTCTGTAAAGTATGCTAATGTATATACAACCGTACAAGTATTTCTCATGAAGATTTATTTTTTTTTTTTCTAAGTGCACAGTATGTGCAAAACAAGAAAAACAAAACTATATTTTTTTTTTAATTAGCACTTTAACCGACAATCCAGGATTACGAGTGTAATGTAATGGCTTCAGGATTTACGAGCACAAGGAACTACAATATATACCTGAATTAACAAACCCCCTGAAAGATGCATTAAACAAACACGGGCAGCATCTGTAAAATGTACATGTAGCTACGCTTTTTTCTTTGGAAGTTCCGAATGTCAATGGCAAAGAAAAAAGCCTGAATGGTGACCGACCCGGCCTGGGGGAACCTGGAACGTATTCGGCACAATGGATGTTTTATTGTTTTCTTACTAGCTGATAATATATTTTTAGGCAAGAAAATTAAGACAAGTTCTACATATTCGGTTGACCGTGCTGCACGCGACAGCACAGGATGGATATACGCTGCACCGCAGGTAAAAATAAGGTAAAGGGGTGACGTCAAAATTTTTTTCTCAGTGACACTGGGAGGAATGCTGAAGGTCTGGATCTATGGGTACTTGATGTCGAATATGTAGGTTCATTTTTATCATGCAACCTCGTGACACACGGGCTCTAATTTTAAATTGTGGTTCATACTTGTAAAAGTATATACGCTCTGGGGCGCCCACTGTTTGTATATCCTTATTACGTCATCTTGAGAACAGACACACAGGGTTACTGTGAGACAGGACCTATCAAGATTTAGACTATAACGCGACCAGATCCACACGAACTTTATAGAATACAAAAAACTCGCTACATGTTACCAGGTGCTTCTGGGTAACTACTTTTTGTATTAGAATTGACCTCAAGCTCATCTTGTGCACTATGCATATATATCTATAACTGTCACTGATATTGTCTACATTTGGTTAGTGGTCCAGATAGCACACAGTGAATAGAATTTATCGTAGAATTAATAAATGAAAGTCAATACCATACAATTATGAAAAGGTTCCATGTAATATAACTATTCGCTCAAGATCTAATTCATTTTTAAACGAGTAGAAGTATTTACGTGAGAATTAATTTCATACAATATCTAAAATATTCTTAATAATAAATGCTAATAGAACAGCTATTAGAACTCACCAAGACCGTGAAGACAACGACAAAACTATCCTACACTTCACATTGTCGTCAGTATCAACAAAGACAATAATAATACTGCTTTTCAAGCTGACAAAAGATGAAACATACTTATCTTGACCGTAAATTACATTGTCCCACTTGTGAAGTTTTTAGCTTCAAATGATCGGCAATGAAACATGAGGATTACAGAAATCATTCAATCTTGGAAAAGAAAAGAATATCGTGGTGTGGAATCAGACGGAATTAAGAAAAAGGCTTCCTGATGTTCTAACCCCTTCTTGTAGTAAGTGGACAAATGGGCGCCGCCGTCCTTCGGATGAGACCAAAAGACCAAGGGCCCCGTGTCAACATTGAAATGAGAGCCAGAGAATTTAATTATGTATGATCCTTGGACAGATAGACAAATCATGGATCCTGCTCTACAGTCTTTGGCACCAAATATTTGAGAGTATCCTTGTATGTCTCGATGCTCTGAATTCGACGGCTTGAGAATGTATATTGCCACTGTCTCTTGTCATGACTAGAATTGTTCTCACAATATCATTTCGTTTTTTTTCATACAACTCATACTTGATTTGATTGACTAGCACTAAATTTTATAATGTATTACTTTTACATTAAAACATGTTTAGGGATTCTTTCATGAAGTGCAATTTTATTGACAGTAATATACCATTTATTTCATACAAAGTTTCAGCCAATGACCTCAAGCTTTGTCACAAGGGTTTCATATAAAGCGGAGAACGCCCCGATCCAGGAACGTGGGGCGAGCACGAAATCGACCTACATTTTATCGCTCATGAAGAGTAGATATCAAGGCGAATCCTACGAGGTCAAAAAGCCACATGTACGTGGACAAGACGGCAGTTACAACAGATGTAGGTAATACTGTTACATGTATTCAGGGATATTCATATTTTTTATTCTTTCTGTTGATTCCGGAAGGAGAATAACTGTGGAATCAGACATTGTTCGTGGGGGACCAATTTGTTCGCTGCGATTTCGTGGGTCACTCTTACCACGAATTTAACATCCCCACGAACATCGTTTTTTATTTTCCCGTTTGATCTTATGATATTATGCCGTTCGCACTATTTAACATTACCACGAAAGTACGTCCCACGACAGCAAAATTTTTGGTTACCCACGAACTTAGGCCCCCCACGAATAAAATGTTCCACAAGTAAATAGATAATCTGTAGACAAGGAATGCCAACAGTCCCTTATGCATTCTGACTGATTTCCAGTCGACATGCTAACTTGGGTCTGCAGGTGCTTCTCAGATCCGGGTAAGCCTTTGATCTAAACTGGTGCATATAAGGGACAATATAGAAAAGGCATCTCACTAGCTGCCCGTGTTGAATTGATGGCGGGAGTCAAAAACAGAGAAAGATAACTTTAAGTCTCGCAAACCTACTAGGGTCTCCTGATCCATCTCTATTTTGTGATTAGCAGGGATGCTACGTGGATATTTGCCGTAACATCTTTGATTATGTAGTTTGGCTTTATTTCAATATATAGAAGGTTACGTAGATTTCAGTATGACAATCAGTTCGGTCATAATTTATTTGGGCTGTTGTAGCGTATCGTCACTGAAATGGTCGAGCTTTATACAGGAATACAGATGAATGTCTAAGATTTTGAGGCACCACATATAGGAGAGTTATTTTATGCAGAATGTTCACCAGCTTGAATTCGATGTGACCGCTCAAGAGAGTGAGTGCTGCTTTTTTTGCAGTCAATAATAATATCTATATTGCTTTTTGATTTGTCTCACCGGTAACGTACATCAGTATGCTCTTTTTTAAAGGTTACTGATAATCCCTGGTAAACATTGTCATTATATAATCAGAAAGAATGGTTCAAAGCCATTCATAGGGGTCGCGATCTGATGTTTGAAACTAAATCTTGTACTTTGTATTCTGCTTTGGACTTACGATACTTGATCCTACCTCGTATAGTCGTCTCTGACTCAATTCATGTTTTCATTATAACTGCTGCTTTTCATGTTTCATCTGCAGATAAGTAGTGCCTCTACCATTATGTGTTAAGCACAGTCAAACCTTAGTATAAATATCGTTTTCGAGTACACGATGATGCTATTGTTTGAAGAATAGATAACACATAAACTTATAGCATGATTGATACTCTGCCACGCAGGGTTGCAGGCTTGTATGATCTGATTATGGTTCTCGTCTGTATTATACGTCCCGCTGAACAGATATTTCACTCATATGGAACTACGATCTGAGAATGGCGCTAACCACCCGCTAAATAAGTTCTGGGTTGCGACCACAATTGACGGGCTGCCATACAAAACAGTTTATAGAGCCATGCCTCCGCGCAGTTCAAAACACACGGCAGTGCTTTGGCATGATTTAGTCACACGTACTTTCCATGCTGAAAAGTGGATCAGTTCAACCTACCTCGGTTTTTGTATTTGCTTTCGTGCTTGCAAAATGAATCAGAAAATGTGAGCAA
The DNA here is from genome assembly GCA_903981925.1 of Ostrea lurida. Lineage (NCBI taxonomy): Eukaryota > Metazoa > Mollusca > Bivalvia > Ostreida > Ostreidae > Ostrea > Ostrea lurida. The sequence goes on from CAJDSM010107293.1 coordinate 5,958, forward strand.
CAATGTTCACAATAAATTTCAACATAAGGGTTAATTCGGTTCTGTTCTTTGCTTTGTGTGTATCACCAAGGTAAAATTGGGATGCGTTCTTTAGCGTGCTCGAGATTTTTCGGATAACTATTTCAACGCAATTTGGTATCAATTTGCATAGCAAGAGCTAAAGTAAGTGTAGTATCGTTTGATGTCGATTTTATGTCATTGAATCAGTGATCGCACCAAGTTCGAAGTCGCACTTCTTACCTATACAATGCTGAAAGGGGTCAATACAATATGGACACTTATATTCCTAATATGTATAACCGGACAACTTATACCACGGTGTTTAATATAATATCTCGATGGGTATTTGTAGCTATGTATTCGCGGCACTCTCGAAAATACATGAGGAATTAGGTATTAATTAAGTTGTCCGGTTGTAGTGAGGCCAGATTTCGGATGGTACATCTCTAGTAAGAGTGGCGTCTTGTGTCCAATCGTGAGCATCTCATCCGTGTTTTGACGGCTATCTCCGATTGCACTATTGATCTACCACAGTATGTTTCAATGTAATTAAGCCGATTGTCTCTAAATTAACTGTTACTTCATCACAACATACATCTTGATTTTGAGCTGACGCGCCGCTGTGCTTAGGGCGATTTCGGACTATTGGAGTCTCTCTCCAGAGGAAAATAGTTCGGCGAATAACAAGGAAGGATACCTTATTAGAAATATGTGACGAGATCTGAACACCCTGCATTAAAATAACTACTATTCATACTACCCCTTCCTACTGCTCCATTTCTCAGCATTGCTGACTAGGGAATGCCGGAATCGTAAAACAAAATAACTTATTTCCCGTTTGATTGAAACGGGAGGATATGTGCACATTGGTAGAATGCGACAAAGTTTGTACACTGTTATTGGTGGGAAATTTACACAACAAGAGCGTGGCCTATGTGACCAAATAAACAAATTAAACAAACAGGCATTGCAATCAGAGGGTAGTGACACGGATCAGGTAACATAGCAGCGGGGTGTAGGTTGTACACAAGCGTATCACATTATACAAATCTAAAAAACAGAGCATATCTGCCTACGAATCTTCAGATGGGGTCAGTCGGGCAACACGTAGAGCGGTGTAGGATCGCATTCCGACAGCATTACAGCGAAAGCGTAGGGAGCTTCAACGGACCTAGTGGAGGGAATATAGACATCAGAATGCTCTAGCTGAGGACAGTCGGGTTACGGTGACTCACACTCGGAGCCGCTGAAAGGCCCGTAATCGATAATCGTATAAACAGAGAGATTATGCCGTAGTCAAAATCTAGTAGCGATAAAGAGCCATTCCTAACAAAGGGTGAATTGTAAAAAGAATAGTGAATTCTACAACATACTGACTTAGTGATACTTTGTATCGCAAACAAGGTCATATATTTCGGAACCGTGAGAATTTGCTCGGAAATAATGACTTTAAAACGAGATTAGTTATAACCTGCACTTAAACTTTTTTTGTTAGTAGTTGGCCTTGTTTAAAAAATCCGCAATACGTATAGGATGTCTTAGCGTATCGAATCAACCTGTGATATATACACACCATATAGCAGGTGATTAAGTGGTTGACATGGTATATTACTACATAGAATAAGGGAAAGTTCGATCGTACTTGCAAAGTTAACAGTCCATACACACTTATATATATATCCTTCGTAGTTGTCAGTCGCTGCAATGTAAAGAGTCAATGTTAGCTAAAATTCCAAAATGCACAGCAGAATACTGAATCACCGTGCTGTTGGTAAAGCTGATGTAGTCAGAGTGTCGTTGGGATATTATCAAATGGAACATGAAGAATAATGAGGTGGCGCCGCTTCACCCCTGTTACCTTAAACGCACTAGAAAAATAAGTGAAAAGCGTTGTGGACTGTTTTTTTTGATTGACGCATCGTTTTGCTAAGTAGAGTGTGTTTTAGACTTGTAGTCATTTTGTTATGCGGCTCGGGAGTCTGGGAATGTACGATATATATTTGTGAAACCTTCATCCTACGTTCCTATTTTTCTTATATAACTATTTATGTAGCACATTGCTGAGAATAGAAGTAGATTTGGGCTAATTTCAATGTATCAGATTGCCCTTTAACTTACCTCACCCAGCTTGCGTGAATTGTCAATACTTATTTTTTTATGTGAATATAATGACTTGCAACCAACATCCCTTATTATTATTTTCACCTCATAGACAGTCTAAGAATAAGAACTTAGCTGCGGAAATGACAAGCCTAATTAAAGGCGATTTTGAAAAAAGAAATTGGAATTTAAATTATGATATGTTATTGATAGCACCACTCATATATGCATTACTTATATTGTAAGGGTAGAGAGCGAAGACGGCAAGTTTTTGTTTTTCTCCGTAACACGTTTTGTACAAATTCTGCTTCATATGAATATAAAAAACATCTGCCAATAAGGGGCACAATCAGTGTCCAAGGAAATCAACGGATTCGTTGGAAGAACCTCGGTCTCAGTATAATGTCGCTGTAAAACATACAAAATAACATCTCTATAGCATGATAAGAACAAGCCTCAAGGGTTGTAGTTTGAATTATGAAAGCAAGTGGGTTTTAGGTGTTTTAACACGAAAGAAATTTCCTTGTTAATTATGTAAGCCACGGAAGTTGGTACATGTAGGCTTATGTTGGCTTTCTATAATGACCTAGAGCCGCACGGAGTTTTAATATACTACTTGGAACGCATTAGGAATTATAACAAACCTCCTTTTAGGGAGGCGGTTTAGAGACGTGCGGTCTGGTGGTTTGGCTAGGCGGTGAGTGCGTAGGTCCAACGTTCGACCTGCCGAGGCTGGGGATGAAAAAAATTCAGTCCTAGTGTGATTAATCTTAGTGTTAATTTATATTATTAATTTAATTATCACATGAATGTTTTAGATCCTAGGGATTAATTTAAGATTTGAGTGTATATCTTGTGTTTTGTGCTTTATATCAAATATTCTATCATTGCATCGAAAGATCTTCTCCTTACAAAATTATCTTTTAACTGTGAACAATGACGACTGAGTGAGATTGGTATCAGTGTATTGGACAGCGCTTTAGGAATTAAAACCTCCTTTATAGGAAGTGTTATAGCCGAGCCGGTCCTAATGCGCTGGGTTTGAAGGTCTTTGCTAGGCGGTGGGTGTTGTAGGTCCACGTTCGCCCGACTGGGGTGAAAAAAATTTTTCAGTACTAGTTGTGATTATTTAGTGCTAATTTATATTAATTAATTGTTATCACATGTATCGTTTCTAGATCCTAGGATTAAATTTAAGTTTGAGTCGTTATAACTTGGTTTTTGGGGTTTGTTTTTTTTTGTGTATATATCGCTATCTATCACTCTAGACCCACAGAGTTGTGCCTATTTATAGCTTCTAATCACTTTCAAGTACAAACCCACATGAGCTGAAGCGATATATACATGTAGTTTATAATCATTAGTCCAATTCAAACTCCGTTTGTGTACGCCTGATTAATACGCTAGCAAGACTTAAGTCCCACCGTGTTGTGCGATATTCGCTTTAATCAATCACTTAGTCCCCAACGTGGTTGTATAGCGATAATATAGCTTTATAATCAATTAGTCCCACCGTGTCATGTAGCGTATATAAGCTTTATAAATCACTAGTCCACCGCTGTTGTAGCGATTATAGGCTTTAATAATCACTTAGTCCCCACCGTGTTGTAGCGATACTATTAATGGGTTAAATCACTTAGTTCCCACCGTGTTGTAGCGATATAATTAGCTTTATATCCCCGCAGAGTTTTCATAGCTTTATACTACTGGATTGTATGCTTATAATATACTTTTAACTGCACGTAACCCGCTGAGCATATAATTCTACGGCTAGACTTACTCACATAGCCTATTTTCTAACACAGAACAAGTTGTAGCATGAGCGTTCTGAGCGCCGACCTCATCCCAGCCACTGGCTCCTCTACAACGTACACACATTTCCATCCTCACCAGATCAGAAAGAAACATATCGATATACATTTCGCACCGTGATCCGCCAACCTGGCATAAAACAAGTGAGACACTATTGATGTCTGGGACCTGCGGTCATCCACAGCTATATCAACTTTATAAATTTTGTACAACATAAATTTGTCATTTCTGCATGGTAATTGATCCCCTTGAAACATATAATCTCTGATCCTGAAATACAGTTGGAATGATAAGCTCATGCTAATATACGTGTGAATTTGTTGCGGGTTAAGGTTCAGAAGGAGTTGCGATGAAAGATTATTTAGAGATCTTTCACAATTTTTCTAAAGTTTGAAGGGGCATTACTTCCGTAAAATGTTAGAGGATACATATTTCCTGCTAAAATATGCACAATCTACATATAATTTTCTAATGTTATGCCAGAGTTTCGCTGAATTAAGTTGGGTAGTGTCAAAAAAAATTTTGGCGCATGACAAGCTTAGTGGGACGGACGGAGTGACCCGGGACTCCCTAGACCTGCCTTGCCGCCGTTAACGACACAGGTAAAAAGAACAGTATGTCATTGGGTCGACCCAGCAAGCCTAAACGCAGGAAGGACTAAAACTCAACTTATATTCTACTGTAACGCACCAATTGGTCCTTTCTACTGTCTAAACGTCTCTTTAAGCTCCGTCGGCCTTAGTATCTCGCGTCGTTGGGGGAAAGTAGTTTTCCGGGAGAATTGACGCTTTAGTGATAATAACAGAGATTGTTGTTACGTGACTGAATGACTCGGCAGCTCATTGTATTAATTGTCCTATAAATAAGACCTAATCCATTCGAGTCATATCACTTGAAACAATTTTCAATGTATCTAGGTCTATTATAGTATGCATTTATTTTTTTTCAGATAAAGTTGATTTACAATCATGTACCGCAGATCCTGTCGAACTTATAACTATTTGTTGTAACGGTAGCATTATAAATGCACATGATAAGTATTATTTTGCATCAGGTTTAAGAAGAATCTATTTTAAAACACTCTCAGACTATTCCGTCAAGCCAACCCTCTCTTATCCTCTGATTTTCGATCTAACGAAGCGTGTGTTGCGATAGATGCTTGTGTGTAAGGGCATTCGCTTACATGATAAAATCTTTTTTTCAATGTATGTATGTTTACAATCACAATATTCAATCAAATCTGTCATTCTTATATAAGAGCAGTCGAGATGTATAATCGCAGTACATAGACTAAAATAAGAGTTATTTACCACCCTCGCCCCGCAGGTGGCGGCTGACATGATGAAGGTTGTATAGTGCTCGAACACGCTGTTGAGCGACTCGTCCAGTGCTAGAACGTCGGACTTGAACGCTCCATGAATGGTATGAATGCGTAATTTTGGCGTATTTGACAACACGTCCATGGGCTATGAGAGGGTGGCCATAGTCCCCAATTCGCACGTGTGATGAATCGTTGGACACCCGGGCAACCTGTGGGGAACGGCCTGGCGGGCAGTGGCGTCACATGGAACCAGGCGTAGTTGTCGAAACGTACTGCATATCAAAAAAACATCATGGACCCAACGCTCATCAAATGCTGACACCCGTTTACTCCAATCGAGACTTCTCGTTCCTTTTCCGGTAATCTTGACAAAGAGAAGTCGATTGGTTGATTCCACTAAATAGTGTTCTGATCTTATAATTATTGAACGTCACAACTACCTCAGGAGCAAGTCTTAACTTGTACTGTCTAAACGATACATAAAATTTAGTAGTTGTCAGCTGTTCATTAAAATCTATCAGTATATACTGCCGTTAGGGCAGATAACAGAAAAACCCATGATTTTAATACCAGTGGTACCGCATTAATGGGAAACGGAGAAAATATATTAAATTAATAGCAGACTATTAAAGCACAATAGTTTGCATAATAGTGATGCCACCGGAATTTGTCAATTGTCACAGGTCACTAGGGTGCAATGAAATGCAGGTACCATTGGCAAGATTCTGAGAATTGTAATGGCACATTGCTAAAGTTTTTTGTAAATTGAAAGCCAGTGCATTACGAAATATATGGCTTATATTAGAATTTTCTAAAGTAGTTAAAGGTCACCTAGGGTCAAAAGGTACCAACGTACCAGGTCCAAAGAGCAGCAGTCAATGGGAAGATCTGTTACAAGATAATTGAAAGTTTGTATCTCTTAGGCTTATAAACATATATTTCAAATCGTAAGAGGTACATGTATGTGCAATTCTATGAGAAAATCTTTTCATTAGTACCAGATTTGCTGACTTTGCGACTTTGACCATTGACCTAGATTTTGGAGATTTTCACC
>CAJDSM010107321.1:1381-12761 GCA_903981925.1 Ostrea lurida
AAGTCAGTTTAGGACGACACGTAGAGCTGACGACACGCTTAATTTTTTATAATGAATCCAACTTGTATTTATATATTGACATGTTATAGTACTATGTTTTGTTAAAACATTAAAGGTGCTGCATGCGTGTCGTTGCTAATCCATTTAAAGTGTTACTATAGTATGTTGTTTTATTATTGTTTTTGTATTAGAAATTAATATGTTATAATGGAGAATGAAAGAAGTCCGTGACCTTGTGACTTTCTCAACTGTGAAAGCTAACTATAACGAACAATACAGTCGCAAAAATAACATAAAAAATTACGACATTCAAGAAAAAAAGCAGAAAACATCGTAGAAATGATAAAATTGACACTGAAGAAGTGTTGAGGTCGACCATCGAGATATAGAGGTGGTGGATCGAATCCCAGCTGGATCTAGGCCAAACGCACCAAGATCGATTTTAATGAAAATGAGGAACAATGACAAAAAGGCGAATAGAATGCGACATAGACCTGCAGTGAAGGACACGCCGGGTAATGTGCGCCTTGGGGATGGCGTTACCAAATAGTACAGATATTTGATTGCTCGTCTTCTAGACCCTGAACGTGTAACATCGCCCAACTCTTATTAGTGTTCTATTTGGGACAAGACGTGTTACCCAATATTTTGTAGGGATAGGCAGATTCTGTATAACCACTAAGGACAGAAACACCCTTTTGCAATACAAGGAGAAAAAATACAACAGTAGGGTTCCACTTGTCACAACATTTCATCCCTTCCTTAAGAACTTTAAAAGAATCATGAGAGAAAATCTGCCGATTCTTCACAATAATGAAAGAATGGCGGATCTTTCAAGGATCCACCAATGGCTGCATTTAGACGGCTTAGGAACTTATAAGACATGGTGGTGAGAGTAAAATTAGATAACCCATAACCATTTAAAACTTTTTCCGATGCCAGATGCCTTTTGTGTAAGAACAGCACTGACACGGACAGATTTACTAGCCCCGTTACGGGTCGACCCTACAAAATATTGGGTAACACGTCTTATCACACAGACAACTGTGTGTATCTCATCAGTTGTAAGGTTTTCTCAAAGCAATATGTTGGAGAAACGGATGGCATCCACCGAAGAATAAACAACCACAGATCCACCATTAGGACAAAAAGAACCAAAGAACCCGTCGAGGAACACTTTAATCTTAATGGCCATAAATGGGAGGATATGTCAGTAGTGGTAATTGACCATAATCCTCAATGGACGGACGTGGAGAGGAAAAATAAGGAAATGTTTTGGATGTACAGGCTCAAAACATTCAGACCTGAGGACAGACAGACCTCGTTAAAATGAACGCTTAATATCATCATCTTCACCTGCCTGGTACTCCACACACTCATTTTACTAGTTTTGCCAACTTCGCTATTTTGGTTTCCAAAACTTTAAAAGCTTTCAGTTTTATATCTTGATCATAGGTTGGTTGAGAGCAGATCCCCGCAATACAGAACGGCAAGGTCAAGCATCTCCCCGCAACATACAAGAAACGCTGGAAGAGTAGCATCTCCCCTGCTAAATACATGAGAACACACGGCATGTGCGTTGAGATTACCCCCGCGAGGAGATACAAGAAACGCAAGAGAGGTAGCACTGCTCTTCCAATACAGTGTTTGGTTTTTAAGAAATAGTTGTATTTGACCTATGAGAATTTCAATTAGGCGTGAGGTTCACCCTTACTCCCTCTCCCATGCGGCACACACTTACGGTGAATCTAAGGGCTCGGTGTGAAAAGGTTTGTTGGAGTTCTCTTCGAAGGATAGACTGGGCTGCTTCTGGTCTTGGTTACACAGCTGTTATTGGAGCAGTTGCCTCGCTAAACTTTTGCCTGGGTGAATTAACTAGGTGATTGATACATTTAGATTGTTTTACTGTCCCATTCAATGTGAATGTATTAAGGGCACAAGTAACGGAAACCACAGGTGCTAATCAACTCTCGGCAAGTCCCACATACAATAATTTCAAAACAGAGAGTTGGCATCTACATGCGACCTGCTGACATACCAGAGGTCGGGATCAGGTCGCCAGGAGGAGTTCGCAATCCCCTGTTGACGCGGTCCACAGTCCGACTCGGAGAGACGCGCATAAAGCCCTGTTTTGATACAGAGATAAGACGACAGTCCAGTTAGTGCAACATGTCAAGTGATCGCTCAGAGAAAAACGTGCCACTTACACTAAGCTATGAAACCATCAGTCACAGCATTGAACTCAACGACTCAGGTAATCTCTTGGTAAAAAGTCCTAAATTAGTGTATAACGCATAGAATTTTACGAAATGGTGCATTTAAAACCCTGCAAACAGATTGTAATGTAAGTAGCTTGCCTCGATTTCAAAAAATGATCATCGCCCCCCCCCGCCCCGCCCACCCCCCCCCCCACCCCCAGAACAAGCTCTTACGTATCGAATGGTTGGAAGAGACAATAAGGACACTGATATGCAGTTGGGATGATATTTGTACATAGAAATATGGGAAGTTGACGACGAGAAGCATGAAAATGTCCGTTTGTCATGAAAGATGCAAGTATTTTTAGTTTTGCGCAAGTTAATAGATCAATTTAGTTCAATTATAATTATATTTCCGAGGATACGAAGGCAGATGGAACGACTCTGTCCGGGTGTCCTTGTATGTTTCTAAGTTCTTTCGTTGGGATATATTGGACATCAACATATCAGAATTTGGAAATCATTATTGATGAATAGTTATATTAAGAGACAATCGTCAGGTAGTGACTCGATATTTGGTTTGAATTAAAGGCCACCGCTAGAGATTTCTTCTTATTCAATGTAGGAGCTCTTGAATTGAAATATATGCCGTCATAAGATATAGTTTATATAATTGGGGTCAGCTAATAGAGGAGCACAATTTATTGCACCCATTTTGGTAATGGTCCTCGACTGTTACTCGGTCTGGAAGACGGTGATTGCCAAAAGCGTCACAGATATTACGATCGAGGGAACTCAGCACTTTGCTTTACTAATCAACTTCAGAGGTTCCTGTGTTGATGTAGAATCGGTTAGTGAGAGTTTAACAACAATAGTTCTTTTGAAAGGTTGTGCTGATCCATTAGTGACAGATGAATTAGTATTTCTCTTTTTGTGTAGGTCCTTTTTGTAAGAAGCAACTGTGGTCGTATATATATCGTTACAGCTTCTATGTCTTATGGGTTTACTCTGATGCGGGCCACAACTGATTTCATGGTCATGTTAAGCGTTTGAAAGGTTCAATATGTTTATGTCGTTGGGGTTGATGGGGTGTTGAAGTAGGTTCATGGTGCATTTCAAATTAACTAGAAGGTACTGTTATAGAGCTCTCTTTAGTTGGCAGAAATGCCACAGATTGCGTCTAGAGATTTCCAATACAACACATATATCTTGGGCTATGGCGGCTTTACCTAATATCGGGAAGTTGCTCGGTGACAGCTGTCAGATAGTTCTCCCGTGAGGATGATGAAGACATGGGGGCTGGATGTTGAATCGATGTGTACCTGTAATGGTAGGTCTCTAGTCCCGAGACCGAACACCAAGTTGAGTGACCGTAAGGCTCTCGTGCAAGGGAATGTAGGCCTGGGATGTTGCTCTGGCATCAGTCCTCTTGAGCAGGAGGGTCCGTTATCGCTCGCCTACATCTGCGTCCTCGTAGAAACGGCAGCCCGTCGGACTTGAGGGTTGGTCTGGTTAGTTTACGTTTCCACAGTTTTCAGAATATTTCTATGTGGCATAATCGGAGACGGTCACTGCGGTGAAAGGGCTGGAAATTCATACGCTTTGGGGAGTGCTCAGACACTCAACAGGGATCTCTTCTTGTAGAGGGAGGGATGCTTATCTCTGTCTTGCTGACGGCCGGCTGAGACACGGGGCCTTCGGTTTCCTCGGTACTATCGAAGGACCGCCCCTTTCTGTACACCTCTTTACAACACGAGGGGATGTGAATAGATCTCTGTTGCTTAACTTCAACGAGTTATCGGCCCACGGGATCCCCACAGATTAAAAGAGAAACACCCCACTCCATAGAGAGTGATTTTCTAGATGAATGTGCGGCCTGTTCTATACGTTGTTCTGCAAGTGCATTACGTGATTAGGGGGTTGATTATAAATATTAGAGATCCCCTTCGAAATGATCCCTTGAGCATAGTATGATCTTGAATCATCACATCCATACACTTTATTAGCCAGCGTTTGACTGAAACACGGCTACCCAAAGATATTGGTGGAATCCAAAACGGCATCAACAAAATGAGTGCTCTCTAGGCGAACGAAATGGGCGTCCATGTGGTTACGGATAATCCGATGACCTAACTCTGTGATTACAGAGCTCTTCCCTGCTGAAGCGAAGTGGCGCTTCGCCGTTTGTCAGCATGTATATACTGAAAGCTCGCAATCCCTCCAGCTTTTTGCTATTGTTTCGTAAAACATTGTGCCGTACGTTGTATGGTAAGATGAGACAAGCGCGGGGGCGGCCTTATCGCCACGTCTTGAGTTGGTCAATGATATAAGTCGCCCAAGGAACGGAGTTTTTTTGTTGAGATGTGCCAAACGAAGTTTTTGCACCGTTTTATAATTCTTCCACCGTAACTCGGCTGTTTGGACGGATCTCTCCTTGCATGCCGTGGGATTGGTTAAAAATTATCTCAAGTCTCACTCGAATCGAAGCGAAATTAATCTATGCGCAATGGGGTAACTCTGTCGTCCGATATACGAGCACGCGCCTCAACCAAAAAGAAATACTTTACTGACGAGGGGGTGTGGAGGGCTATACTCCGCAAGGAGACTAGGAGACTGAACTCACTGTTTGAGTGTTTTCAGCAGTGGGGCCGCCGTTTTTTAAAGATTTAGGCGCGGGCGAGGTGAAAAATGAATAAACACACCCACTTGCTGTCAGGAATTTCAATAGAAGGATATTTTGTCTCGGGATGTTTGGCATGAGAATAGTATGGTCGATAAGATAAACCAATAGCAGTGTGAACAGATAGCTGGGTGGATCGGAAGCCTATTCTTTACAGAGGTGGTTTTACGATATCATATTCATGACCAGTCTGGCCCGTGCCTGGGGTCAGTAAACGCCTTTCCCCGAGGGTGGAAGACACTTCCAAGTTATACAATTTATAGATGAGTGGATTTGGTTTTTGCCTTTGGCATGTGCTACGGGTTGTTAGAGAAGTTTTTGAGAGTTCGGATCTTGTGCTGTAACCCACGGGGCCTTAAGGGCCGACCCCAGGCGGTTTTTGTTTGTTACAACCCATGATTGGGTGAGGCGCGGGCTATGTCTGCATACTCTGTGTATAGCGCCTATTTTTTTCTCCTTGGGGTCAGGAAGTTGAGGTAAAAGAAGGATTTATATGTTAAGCTCTGGACGGTGGGGTTTTAGATCTTATTAGGATTTCTTGGATTAGTAACAGGCGATATACATCGATACGTCTGTTAACCATCGATGGTAAATCATATAGGGGATACGCATTTGGTAAGGCATTTCACTAAAAAAATTAGTCTATTCCATTCCGAAATGGTTGAAGACATGGGGACTCCAATGATAATGGATATGAGGTTACAGACGAACTTTCGCAGGGAGACCATTCATGATTTCCATGTCAAGAGCACTTATTTTGATTGAGAGCAAGGGCAAAAATCATATTAATGACAAAGAAAAATGGATCTTAGTTGTGTTTTTATGTTAGCTACATGCTCTAGGGTAACGAGAGTCGGCACATTGCATTCTGGAGTGTCCTCCAAAGAGAGCGCGGAGCGAGAAGAAATGGTAATAACTATCAGGGCGAATTCGTGATGACGGAACTAAATAGAGATGCAAATTACATATACTTCAAGTCAGAATAGTTGAATTTCTATACTTCCCAAGCACTTAAGCGACTCAATACTGGATATATGTTTTTGTCTCTACGCACATAGACGTAAACCTATTTGTGGATAGAGGTGGATTACTTAGTGATTCTTCGGATTATCTTCGGTCAAGGAATAGTTATAGGTATAAGGACAATAAGATATGATCGAGGATACGGCGTTGGCGTAGTTGCCTTAATAAGTTGTCTATGATTTGGTTTATACTTATGGATAATAGCTATCATGTAGTAAACGGTACTTAATTGAGAAGTAATATGCTCTGCGGACGAACCAATTAATGATTACATTTATTTTCATAATACGATATATCTTGAATTTGAGGCGACATTGAATTCAAAAAGAAGCTTCTATTCAGGCTCAAAAATAGTACTAAGATACCTAGATGAAAGTATGGCCATAGGCGGTTGGCATATTTCAACGGTAACTATAGAATGGCATTTTGAGACCTCTTGTCGCATTGACTCCAGCTGTTGATGACGAGTTTTAGTCAGGTGATCGCTTATGACTGCTGCTTTTTCGCACTTCATATGTCTGATTTTAACGTAAGCTCCCATGCGAACTTGGGAACAAACTGGGAGGTACATCTCAACACGTGGAGTCGTCCTTGGCACTGGCTTAACCCTTAGAAATGGGGTGAGTACCTGATGGATATTGTTTTTGGATCTAAGTATGTTGTTGCGCAAAGAGAATATATAATTAGATGGAGTGTTATCGAACAGTCACGTTTGAGAAGGCAGCATTTCGAACTTGAATCTCTCCACGTGTTGATCCGTATATACGCGTTTGTAAGAGCTATACGGGACTATCTGTTCGCTAAATATTTTAGTACAATGAGACACTGACCATTAGCAAAAAGCCTGTCTGTGTGTGTAGTAGACCAGTTGTTAAGCCGCTTCAATGGAGACTCGAGATAGTCAAAAGAAAGTGAACTCTTTTGAGTTTACGGAGGGGATTAGATATTCGGGACTTTACACTGTGTCAGCTCATAGAGCTTATTAGGGCCTACACGGGGGTGCTGATATGGTACACAAGCAAGGGAGTCATGCTTGACTCCTCCTAGAGTCCACACTGCTCCCCTTCATCGGTGCTTGTCCAGGAGGCGGGTCCGTGGGGTGCCACTCTTGTTGTTTCTGTAATTTTCGTCTTAGATGCTTACGATTGGATTAAGGATCTCTCTCTTTGTTTCAGATTATCTTTGCTCTTTCATGATTTTTTACATGTGGGCCAGAATATCAATATCAGCTTAATCTTTTAAACTGAGTACCACAAAACTGGTAGTGGGCTCTTAGGGAGAGTTGCAACATTGGGGTAACTTATTAGCCTTCTTTAAACGTTAGTGTGTGCTTGTTATATCTGTAACCGTTTAGACCCGGGGCGGTCGCTCCGTATTAGTGTTGCGAACGTGAGACGGATTCTAGCTGTCTATACCTGAGTTTTTTCGAGATCGTGTCGTAATGATGTGCAACTGAATGGGTTTCTGCTGTCTTCGGACTTGCGACGCGCACGTGTTATCGGAATTCCTCGTGAGGAAGGCGTATGGTCCCGTTGTTCCAAAGTCAGCGCTGTATTGACCAGACGAAGCAAAGAGCCCTCCATGCTCGCTCGACGCTATGGGCGTAGTTTGGTCATTTGTTATAGTCCCTTCACCCTTCTACATTCTCATTGGTGCGTCATCCATGATCGCGCTCAAAGTCTCTCTCGAGTGGGTTACGGTAACACGGAACGCGGTAATCTCAATCATGTCATATCCTTCAGCCGAGGCGGAGCCAGTGCGGCGTAGGCGATAGTCTGCATACATTACTCCTTGGCCTTGTCGTGTATGATAGTGGTGACTAATTTGGGGCTTGCTCCTCTCCAGCCTTCGCGATGTTTCTTTTATGTAGCTGTTAAGCTTTAAACCGATGGTTCCCAGTGTACCACAAAGTAGTGGGTGAATAGATCCGTTCCTAGCTTGATTTTACTGGGGCTCTATAAGTACGTTTCACCCGATATGGCTAAATTGCAGCCCTTCATCGGAATAACCGGGGTACGTGATCGCATTAATGATATGTTCGTTGAAAAATATTTTCAAGTCTGGCGGACGTGTAAAAGTGGACAATATAATCAATTAATTAGAAGCGTGTATTGTGAGGGGCTTTTAACAAATTAGGCTTAATTTCTGCAACTGCAAGGCATTTGGGCTCGCTGTGATTACGTTACTCTCTAATATCTTCGTCGTAAAGTTGTGTTTTTCGGGTAATCCATCCTCTCACTCTTTCTTTGACTCTAGTGGGAGTCAATATGTGCACTAACTAAATTAATTACGTCTTCTAAAGCCCATATCAGTATATTCAGCTTGGTAATATTCGATAGTTCTGGTGCTTTTTCTTTACTCGCCGACGGGAACGAACTCTGTTGTACAAAGACGGCCCACGCGCGGATTTTAATACATTACATATAGCATTGCTATACACGCTCGAGTGAACCTCAATAATTTTGGGTTAAAACGGTTGTTCACGAACACTGGGAAAAAATTGGGCATTCTTGCGTTTTCTTTTATGTTAAAGGATGGAACTCTGACATTGGAACATCCAGGTACATTGGTGTATATTTTCGTCTAACCTATTATGATTTGGATAGTCAACGTCATAATTGTGATATAATCCTAAGATACGAATCACTCTCTTTTTGTGGTGAGTTGTAACCGAGGAAGTGACGATTTATCTTCTTTACACGAATGGATCTACGAATTCTCTGCTTTGAGAGATTAAATATTTGTGAACATTGATATTTTTTGAAAATGTTACACATTTATTGCTAGTATTCCATTACCTCTTAGCATTCCTCTAAGATTGAAGTTTTCAATTAATTATGTATTTTACGTCGTATAATATCCGACGTTATACGGTTGGTTCTTTGATATTTTTTTCCCCTTTAGTGTGCCTTATGTGACGTAGTCTTACTCTAGTGAGTGATATTGCCCGTTGATTGTAAGCTTGTCCTGGTATGTCCGATCGCTTTATAGTATCAGAGGGCATCCTTTACATTTACGTTATAGCTTATTGTCTCCCGTGGTAAACGAATGTGTACACGATTTTTGAAAATGAGCGGACAGCTTGGGTACTCACATCTGACGTGGGTTGCGTTGGAAATATTTTATTTAATTTCATGGCTACATCCTGGATGTCTGATCTTCGGCATTTACCTTTCGTGTTTAATTGGATCTCCATCTTCTGTGTGTTTCGCATTGTTGAAGAAGTAAACAAGTTGCACGCTTATGGTGCTGCCAAGGAAGATGTTAATGTTGTGATCACGATAAGTATACAACATGTATTTCGCATCTTGCATACTTCATACTTCTCACTTATAGCAGCGATGATAGTATGTTATTATCTTAAATAACTATATTAGAATTAGGGAGGAAATAATCATAACGGCTGTTGGCAATTGTCAATTATAGTGCTGCGATCCCAAGTAGTTTCTAAGTCAGTTTTGGATGTTGTGTGTAAGTTTACTTTATGTACCCATCTCTTTTGTTAATGTCTATTTTCTCACTTATATTCTTGAACTATTCGGTGGGTTAAAGTTCTCTCAGTCTATTCTACTCTTTGATGATTTCCTCGACTAAATAGGCTTCGCACAGAGCGTGGGTATAGAAATTACGGTCAGCAGGAGGCATCACTTAATCCTTTCTCGAAAGGTAGGGTTCACCTTGATTCCGTGACTCTCTGTGTCGCTGGTTGGCGGGGGCTTCACGTTGTCTTCTCCACGAATTACTCGATCGTTCGTTTCTTGGTATATGTTTCTTTATGGATTATGATTACGTTGACAACAATGTTTTTCCTATACGCCTTTGTAATATGTATTGACTTGTGAACAGCGTAGATTTGGCTCGCAATGTTTGTAGGAAGGTATTCGTTACAAATATCATATTCCAAATATGAATCACACTTTGTCAGGTAAACTGTGCCCCTCCTCCACGTCTCAGGGGATTTAATAGCTCGGCTCTGAAATTTTGATCAGAATCTCTTAATGTGTTTTATCCTTCAGAATAAAGCTAGACTACAGAATCTTTTGCTATTCCAATTCTTGCTTCAATTGAATGATTATACTATCAATGTATATACAGTGCTTGCCACAATTGCTTATTAGTGTGTGAAGACAACACCATCTCAAGGTCTGGTGTAGTTGGACTTCCGTAAAAGTAGCCACTCGATACCTACGCACGCGATCTTAAAGTGCTCTTTTATAGGGAGTGTTATTACGATACTTATTAGGCTTATACTCATCGACTAACGTATAGTTGTTGAATAAATTATATATCGCGATAAGTGATGATCATCATATAGAGTGTTTTTGCTCTCTAATACTCTACTAGCATATTCGTGACTAGCTATTCGCCTCGTGCGGCAGCTACCCGCGTATATAAAGCACTCTCTCAAATGGCCATTTCGCCGAAAATTGCATAATGATTATATGTGCAAAAGCGGGCGGTTCATTTGTCGCTCTGCGCCATAAATTTCTTTAGTTATCATGAAACAAACTCAGAAGATATCTTATGTAGTGCTAAATGTACAATTAAGCTACAACGCTATCCATATGAAATAATTACGTATTCTACATCTGATTGATATATCACCCGGTGTATGTGCCTGGGTACCAGTTCTGTTCGGGTCTTGTTAGCGATGATCGCGCCATTCAAAAGCAATGATTGAAATGAGATTTATACTATTCTTCTACGAATCTCGTTATGGTAATTAATGTATGTTTGAATAAAAATTCGCTCGTGAGCGAGATTAAATGTTTATTATATATGATATGAATATAGCAAGGTTAAGTTGTAGCGCGAATTATATTTTTAGGATAGTCGAAGATCAAGTCTAGAAGATTGTCTCGCATATAATAGTAGATGCGATCTTTTAATGGTCTATAAGATCTAAAGTTGGTATCATAGGGTCGGGAGAATTTAATAATTTAATAGACTTAAGATTTTATATATTACGGTTGTTTCTACGGTCTACCCTAACCATTGATATAGTTACCATAACGTTTACACGTTACACATCGCTCGTCCGCTATTTATTATGCAGGGTTCTACAAGATAAAGCGGAATACAGCTTGTTCTCGTGCAAGCTGCCGTTTATACAGCGCGAATGGTAAGTATGTAACACTGATAGATCGCTGACAATATACTCCTCCAATTTTGTTTACATACAAAAACGTTGTACCTCCGTTTTTTACACTTTTTGAGTGCAGTGAGTGGAAAATCAGTGTACCGTGCTTATACGATAAGGAGCACCTAGGCCTCGCCACCAGCAGGTTTTATCTCATTACCTCTCGAAGGTTGAAATGGTAACTCCGAGCCCCATAGGTTCATAGTAGGCCAACCGAATAATACCTAAAGATGGGGGAGCTAATACTTATGTAGGATCAGAAGTTGTAGTGTCGAACTTAGATTGTGTTGTGAAGTTAGTTATTTATTTTTACGATAGAAATTGCTGGCATTGATCAGG
>CAJDSM010107419.1:1444-14280 GCA_903981925.1 Ostrea lurida
TTTTTAGGCAAGCAATAATTAATTATATCAGAATTCTTAACTCAAAATTGCATGAAAAAGAAAGTTCTATCCGAACAACTGCTAAAGCATTTGCATAAGTTCAAACGGTCGCTTATATGAATGACCTTGTTTTCCGAATACAATAATCCACTAAGTCATATTATTGACTGATTTGTTTCATACCCCTGTTAGACTTCAATTTTATCTCTATAATCTTCTGACCGACGGTAATTCTCGCGATGGCTCATCGGGCGTGGCTGACCTGTAACGCAGGGATATAAATGCTTACTCCTCCATGGCACCTGTTCCGTGCTCTTCGCTTTTGTCAGATAATTCCGCGTTGCCTTACACCGACCTTGTTATAATGAAGTTTTTTGATTATTATTACGTTTAACACGACGGTTAACGTCGCTAATAGACATTCTAACATCTTGTTACATCGACTTATTGATATTCGTTGAGCGGGAATATAATGTATAGAAATACATTTAACCGTTCGATTTGTGTTTGCCATTCATGCAAAATAGCGAAGGATTGTAGTCCGTCAAAACAAGATTTGATAAGAAAATTAATGTCTAGACATTTTTTCAGGATGCAGTACACCGAATTTTGATCGCTAAAACGGCATGATGAAAAGGATTACCGTCTAAAACCAGTGATAACACTGCACATATGTGATTTATTTTCTTATCATTAATTTTATTGTATATTACAAATCAAAAATAACGTTAATGTAGACTTAATTGTTTTCATGTACATGATCGAAAACACCTTCATCTTAAAAGGTTTTAATCAATGAGAAATCGCGCGTAAACTAATGCACCCAAAATCAAGTCATATAGACTTGTTTGCAGATTTACAAAATTATCAACTAAAGTCATGTTGACTGATTGTTTCATACCCTGTTAACGTCAATTTTTCCTACAAAGATTGATACGGGGTTAATCCCTAATTACTTATTTCGACACGAACTCGGGCGTGTGTGACGGTCAGCACGAGTATGCTTCACTTCCTCATCGGCACCTGTTCCTACCCTTCGCTTTGGCGGACGGTCCCGTGTGCCCTACCACTTCGATTTTTATATCGGTTTTTTGGGATTGTGATACCGGTTTTACATCATTTACCTTCGCCTTATTTGTATTGTAACGTTTATTCTGAACACATAATTTACCAGTTCGATAAGAGATAATGCTACATTCCTTGTATCGTCTGAGGTTAGAAGATTATAGACAAATAGAATTTTCTAAACTCTCCTGAGATAATATATTATAATTAGGGCCAATTTGAATACCAGAGGTTTTACCGTGTGCTAGTTATATGAGTGTATATATGACTGTAAACGCATCGCGCTTCTTGTAAAAGGTTCTATTAAATAAGGAATTCGGCCCTACAATTCTAATGTGATCTACACCATCCTGACTCCAATAATTAATTCCCCAAAATACCACAACCGCCTGAGGACTTACTATTATTTCGAAATTCCATACCCTAGCCTTACTACTCTATAATTTTACCTTTATTTTCTTCGAAACTGCTCTCCTTCAAACTTCACAGCTATTCTCCCCCAGCTGCAAGCCCGTTCTTATACTATTGGAATGTTATTTCCAAGGAGTCAGGATTAATTCCAAGATCAGGTTATTCTAATCTTCCGTGCTTCTATCGTTTCACTACCACGCCTCTGATATCGGCGTCTCGCACGTCAAAATCAATAAAATATTATATTCTTATTAGTTTTCTTTCTTCTTTTCTTTTTATTTCTTTTTTCAAGATATGTTTAACAGAACTACCTTTACTGATACCACCTGGCATAACAAACATATGAGTCAACTTTAAAAACCCGGAAAAACAGCACAAACATCGGTCATTTTTTAAAAAGTACAGAGTAAATGATCAATCGTTCCAGATGTCCCTCCCAAACGTTCTACCAGCACACACCCTGAAATTTCTTATGATCCTGATTTTATTTTCTGGTGACTTCTTTCCTCCTTGACTGTTGCATCCAATTGCGTTTCGCCATCTTACTAGTATTATTATTCTTTCTTCTTACAGCAAAACAGGTGATATCCAAAAAGCGCCTTTTGGATATCCGAAAACACTGCCGTTATTCATTACCTCTCAGGTTGAGCCAGTCTATGTCACAGTTTCTCGATATAGTAGCACTTTTTCTCTTATCCCGGTAACACTGAACGTTTCTTCATTGCGTCCGCCCAGCTTCAACACTTACTTTCAAACAGAGTTCACCAGGATCCTCCTGCCAATTCACCATCAGCCTGTCCTCTATAACTCTGATTTTGTTCTATCAAATAATTCGCTTCAATATCTCAGGAAAGTCTCATTGTTTTCCCTAGGCATCAATATTAAATTCCCTCCTTGCAGCTATTATTTCTCGTTACCGGATAGTCATTCCTCATCACGTGTTCTTAAAATGTCTGGACTGACTGAAATGTCATCAGTCTAACTCCACTCTCTGATAATTGACAAGAGATCTAGCTACCAAGCCCTCCACTATCCTTGAAACTAGTACATGGTTCGTCATCAATGGATGTGTATTTTTGGTAGTCCAACACTTGACCCTAACATACCCATTTCGCTTCTAGAAAATTATATGGCTCACACAGACCTCACCGAAAGCAACCGATATCCTGTAATTCTAATTCAATTTCATACCCATGAATCATACATCTTGTCTGCATACTCAACCAAGACATTGGTTGCTTTAAAATCTAACCCATAATACCATCTCTTGATGTATTGCTATCACTGCCAGTTTAAATTCTTGAGAACCAAGTTAAGTAGAATAAACCTTTCCCTTGTACCAGTAAGAGGCGCCATCACACCAACATTTCTGCGCCCAATTTGAAAGTCCAATTTTAACGTTGTGTTCAGCATACAGTTGTCTACAGAATTGTCAGAGTCCCGTAGCTACCAAAGTTGCACTGAGTTCATTTACTAGCCTTGAAAAAACACCCAGATCTTGGATCTGGTCAACTTTCATTGGGTTGCGAAACATCGAACCATTTTCGGGTGAATCTATTTCCTGTAGACTGTTGAATCTTTCAAGTCTGATTTCGCATCTGTTCATCACTGATTGTTTTTCATAAAACAGTCTTGATCAATGACCTTTTCTTCCGCAATGATGCATTTGAAAGGAAATGTGCCTTGCTGCTTCAAATACTTAAGATCAGTGTTTCTTTTTTGGAGACATAGCAATTTTCTTTCAAAACTTTGAGGAAGCCTGAATTTACATCCTCCTCAATTTCCTTATTCTCTCCCTACCAATCGAGTCTTATAGCACCAGGTCCACTTCGATACTCAGTCCTACATATCCACCATCTCCTCTCCCGCTTCTGCTCACAGAAGCTCACATTTCCACGCAAACGTAGCATCATAATGACTTAGGTCCGATGATTGCTGAATACGAAGCGCCATGTCGAAATCGGCCAATCATCTACAAACTATCCTGGCTACTCGAACTTCTCGGAGCTGTGGTAAGCAGAGTGCCAAACTCGAATGCTTCGCCAGTTCTGACAACATCATTCGTTTTTGACGTTTTCTCTAAGGCATAGCCCGATAAGTTCAGTTTGATTTCGGTGCGAATCTGACTCTAATGCACCACACAGCCTAAATACGTTCTACTTAACCTGGTCGGCATATTGCCAAGGACAGTTGAGCCTTCCTCTTAAAGAGCTGCAAGTACAAACTCTGTGCATATTTTCCACCGATTTGATATCCTGCATGCTTCAAAATGGGCCTTATAATCTATCACCCATCCATCAACGTGCTGTTTCATTACTGTTTACCGTATGAATATCTTACATTCATTTGAATCATTAATTATTCATACCAGGAGAGTAGATGGTCTGTATACTGGTTATGCACTGATTCTGGTTCGAGACCAAGTAACTGTGAAAAGCTGAGAATATACCGCACACCTTATCAAGAAGATTCGTCAAAGATGTCTCGGAATGCTGCGTTGCCTTATTGTACCAAACGCGGCGGCTTATTCTTATCTTCAGCAAAGCGATCTACAGTCTGTTCATCTTGAACAGAATATCCCAGCTCTTGAAATCTATGTTCCAGCTCGTTCCGGCTCCTTGTATTTTGTAATTTAATTCATCTAAAAACTGTTGTCTAGGTTTCTTATCTAATCTCTCCGAATCTGGTATCACGAACACCATAGTCTCGGTTATATCTAATCCTTCTATTTCCCTCGATTTTTCCCTTCGCATCTATGCACTGAGTCACTAACAATTCATCATTCTAATTATTGTACCCTTTTCTTATATACTGACAGAAAATGTACTTGTGTAAACTTTACCAAAGTAATCACAAATACCACACATAAAGCCATCTATATACCCGGTAAATATACACAGTCTCTATACTTGGATAAAATTAAAGCACCTGTGTCAAATAAATCTCAAGAAAAAGCAAACATGTATTTAATTTTCCTACCAAATCAAGTCAATCAGTTTTCTATCCCTACCCGCTGCCACAAAATGAACGTGTTATCGAACACACATAACATACCAGGTTCTTTATAAGAGATCATCTAATTTTCCTTTCACTCTGTCTGAGGTAAATATTATGACAAGTAGATTTCCTTATAACATCTTCCTGAGTACTAGATTTATTCATAATAAGCCAATTAAATACCAGAATTTTACCCGTGCATGTATATGAATTAATATACTGGGAAACCCATCGTCTTCTTGTAAAAGTTCTATTAAGATAAGGAACAGGCGCCCAATCTAATGTGATCTACTGACCTCCTGACTCCAAAATAATTCCCCAAATACCACTACGCTCTGACCTACATTATGCAAATCCTACCCTAGCCTACTACTTTATTCTACCTATTTCTCACTCTCTCTTCAAACTCACACGGCTATTCTCCCCAGCGCAAGCTTCGCTGTCTTTATCTATTGAAGATCATTTTCCTAAGGGATCAGGATCATTTCCAAGGGAAGTCATTTTCTATCTTCCTGGGTCTTCTATCTGTTTCAGTACTATTCCCGCCCATTATTTCCACAACTATAATCTCCTACTGTTGCACAAATTTTAATGTCTTGATATTAATTATTTGTGCAAGACGAACCCCGACGAAGGCCCTCGTCGCCGCTCCCTACACCGAATCCATTTTGAAATGAATGTAATGAGATTGGATCTTACTCAATATTTTTGTGATTTTTAATTTATTTAATCTGAGATCGCTCATCCTCTGTTTTTTAATGATATATATAACCACTCCGATGTAAAATATTTGGACCCCACAAATGTGCATTTGCCACCATACCATTAATATTGTTATAACTGTTATAAATTAATACCATTGTATTATTTCAATTTATTCTTTCAAGGTGCAGGCTATCTTTCTGTCGATCATGAATATCCAAAATGCATGTTATTATCAACTTGTAAATGAAGAACTGCACATAGATATTTATATCCTACTCCGACGAGATTCAAATAAAAGCTGCACAAATGGTTTCAACTTTTGAGCACTAGTCTGAATTTGCATAAAAAATGGACGGAACTTGAATGTTGTATTGATGTGAAAAACTTAACGTTTTGTTGAATATACTGTATTATTGAATCAGTGAATTATAATATACAGCTTTATATCACGAATAATTCTCAATTACTGGTTTCATCAATTTCAGGTTGGATAATCATTTACAGTGTGACAACTCGAATTCAAAGCAGAGCAAATCGTCCTTTCTGGTGCAAACTGTCGAATTCATCAAACAGATGCAAGCCATTTCAGTTTATACTGAGACAGCAAATGCGCATGACAGTGCTAAATAAGACGCAACTTAAATTCTAATAACATTTGTGATTCAAACTAATGCCGGAATATATAATAATATATTTATACTGTGCATTATCTATTTTATTCGCATTCCAGGTGAATTAAATTAATAATTTATCTTATTTTTCAAAGATGTTATTCATATTAGTTGTTGTCAAAGTTAAAAGCACAATTTTTTTTCAATCAAAATTCATATCTGAAAGATGCACATTACATCACGACAAATGTCGCAATTTTCAATAAGAGCTTGAAAATCGAGCGCCGCAAAATCCCCCATATGAAATTAAAATGCAAATTCAGATTAAGTGGGAATTTCCAGGAGTCCTAGTAATTACTAAAAGCAGGTTTAGGAATCCCATTCTAATCCTGCAAAATCCTACATCTGGGTTTGTCTGCCACTGGACTCCAAGAGTCCAGGAATAAGCCCAATTACTCCGTATTCAAATTGCAGGATTCACGAGGACTTTGCAGAGATACATAGCAGAATCCAATGCCAATGTATCCCTTAATCTTGAAAAGTCCACTGCCAATACCGTCCCTCTTATTACATCTGCAATCCAAGCTTCCGAGAACAAAAACTTTCAGGAAACCAACCTATTATCCTCTTGCCAACTTCCTGATATCCTTGTGAAATTTTCGCAAGGGTAGGTTTCGGATGCTGTGAATGTTGTTAAATATGATATTGTTCAGATAACCATACAAAATAATAACTGTTCCAATCTTCACCAAACTCATGATATCTGTCGAATGGGTCTAGATGTTCTGAATCTAAGCTGTAGGTTCGGATGCTGGAAGGTAGTTTATAGGCATATTTCGATTTGTTCAGTATTTAATCTTATCTAAAAAAGCATTTGTCCAATCTTCACCAAAACTCTCATGATGTTATCGGTTATACTGACTACAGATGCTGAATCGGAGCTGTAAAGGTTCTGATGCTGATGAGATTCGATTGGTTAATAGGCTCATATTGAGTACTTGTTCAGTTTATAATCTTTATCTAAATTCCATTGTCCAACTTCACCAAACTCTCATGATTGGTTTATCGTGATACTGCCTTAGAATGCTATCTGATGCTGTAGTTTCGGTCTGAGATTCTGTTTAAATAAGATATTGTTCAAGTATAACCATATCTAAATATGACTTGTACAATCTTCA
The DNA here is from genome assembly GCA_903981925.1 of Ostrea lurida. Classification (NCBI taxonomy): domain Eukaryota; kingdom Metazoa; phylum Mollusca; class Bivalvia; order Ostreida; family Ostreidae; genus Ostrea; species Ostrea lurida. Next base: position 8,412 of record CAJDSM010107419.1, read on the forward strand.
CCAAAACTCTCATGATAGTCGTCTGGTTGATAACCGACTTAGATGATGCTGAACTGGCTTAGTTTCGGATGCGAATGTAGTTCTTTAAATAGAATTATATTGCTTATTCATTTATCTTCAATACACGTATCCACTCTTCACCAAACTCCATGATGTTTATTGGTAAACCGACTTAAAAATGCTGAATTCTGAGATAGATTCGAAGCTGGAGATGTATGTGTTTAAATAGGCAAATTGCTTCATTTCATCAAAACTTAGATTAAAATGCGTCTTATGATCTAAATGATTGAGTGTTTATGCTGTATGATATTAATATATACGTATATTATGATATATATGATATTGTATGACATATATATACTATATTATACATATGGATATGATATTTAATATATATACGAATGTATGATACAATATTATACAATATTATATGCAATTAGCACATGCCCCCCCCCCCACTTTCAAAAAGGGGGTGGCAAAAGTATTTTTTTGCCCCCCCCCCCACTTTTTCTCCCAGAATTTCTAACTCGATATGTCAATACTGATGGCTAGGGAATCCTGGATACCCACGTAAGGTTTCGTGTACATCCTTCTACATCTCTTGTGGATTTCAGTTTTAACAGGGATTAATAGACAAGCTAAAAATAATCTATCATTGTAATTTTTCTATTTCTTTACATTACATCTATATTAAGTGTCCTTCACAATATGTGAAGTTCTCATGGAAGCTAACCTAAGGGATATAACAGGTCACTGAATTACCTCCCTTACTTAAAATGTTAATCTTTAATTAATATAATATAAAGCCTGCTGAAAAAAATAATTGAAGATTTTTATGAAATTTAAAACAAGAAATGTTCAAAATACTCCCAGTATAAATATTTTGAAAATATTTTATGTTGGCATTTGCCAATTGTTTCAAATATTAGAAAACCCTCCAAAATGAACAAAAAATGCTCGTTTGCAAAAGCATTTTCTCATACATAATATATTTTCTCATAAAACCCGTCATTGAATTTTTTTATTTGTGATAGTAGAAATACCAAACCACCACCTTTTCGTGAAAAATATGAACTATTGAAGCTAAGATTAATTATGATAGATTATGTTTGCATTTCAGGTACAAGAATAAAATTTTGTTAACACTCTAACCACTAGTCGTTTGTAAGCAGGGATCTAATAAGAACATTAAAAACCATAAACACTGGCTATATAGATGTTTCAATGATATTCATTTATTTATTCTAAATTTGATTAATAAACTCTCAAAAATAAATGTCACAGTGAAAAATTTAGGGGGGGGGGGTAGTGAGCATGGAAAGATGCAACCATGCAGTTTCAGGGGCTGAATTCGATTACCAATACCATATAAATACCAGAGTTTCTATTCATGGGCAGTGTAAGAATAAATCAGGTATTGGGAAATCTTAAAATTATATTATAGAAAAATGTTCATTACAATAATTATTTAAATTAATCATTCACAATATGCAGAGCACAATTTATTATTCCAGAGTTGTCGATTTATAAAAAGACCCCGTCACAAGATAGTTATTCATAACCTATTAAATAACTCCTTAATGAAGGAAGATCTTTAGTTCTTAATATGATGCAGAATGTTGAAAGCAGATAATCTGTAGAAATATGATTTACATTGAAAATAGCCTGCGCTTGGCCGTAGCTTGTGACCGTCACAATCAAATATTACTCATAGGTTTATTACTGACTACTATCTATCATCCCCTTAAATTGTTATTTTAGAAAAACCTACCATGGCAATTATGATAAAAACAAATTGTGGACGCCTAAGATACCAACTCTACATAATTCTTTTTTAAAAAATGGAGTAAACAGCTGAATTTTTTTTTTAAATTCTGTTATCGACATTTCAGTTTTTCCCAAGCCGAAAAGTACATTTTCAGGAAAAAAATAAACATTCTCGTTAAATATTGCATTTTTATTTGAAAAAAAAAACAAGATACATTGCTTATTATATTATCATCAAGATATGATGTTTTTGGGCGCTGCAAATAAAATATGAGACCATACTAGTGTGGCTAAATTTGATTATTTGAAAAAAAGGGGAGTAAATCAATATCGGAATTGTGTGTTAAAATGCACGTAAGGTATGTCTTTCAGATCTTTATTGGTTTAGTATATAAGTGTTTACTATTCAAGAGAAAGAAAATATAGGTAACAGAACTTTTTTAAAAGATATAGAACTACCTTAAAGCTGATATTAGAAGACTCAAAAACTGACGAGCCATTATCAGCCTTCCATGTTTGGATGTACGTACTCGACAGTACGTGCATCAGCTTTACACCAGTGACTAGTGTCCTTCTGACTACTAGTAACTAACTTTCCCTGTCAAGTAGCTGGCTACTGTAGTAGCCAACTTTATGCCCCCATGGTCGAAGGGCAATATGTTTTTGTCCTGTGTGTCATTCTGTCCTTCTGTCTGAAACTTTCACCTCAGCTATAATTTTTTGAATATAGGCTTTGATATTTCACATGTTAACGACCTTTCCGTGGGTACCAAATTTTTGACCTCCTATCCTTGACCTTGAAGTTTGACCTACTTTTGAAAACTTTAACATTGACTAAACTTTTGAAATGGTAAGTACTAGGGCTTTGATATTCACTGTCGTTTCTTTAGACAAGACTTTTCTGATGCTACCAATTTTTTTGACCTGACCTTGATCTTTAACTTTGATCTACTTTTCAACAACGTTAACATTGGCATAACTTTTGAACTCATAATCCTTATCACAAAGCCCCTTCCACTGACTTGTGGAATACGGGGGCATTAATTAGTGTTTCACAACACATCTTGTTCCTTTTCAAGTAGCCATTTACTAGTAGCTATAATTTACGACCTTCAATTCTGTTAATCAAATTTAGAAAGGGTTTGGAGAGGACTATTTATTGTGTGAAAGGATTTTTTTTCTGTGTGTGCATGGTTTTTTTTTGTTTTTTGTTTTTTTTTTTTGGTTTTTTTTTGGGTTTTGTGGGTTTTGGGTTTTTTTTTCTGAAATATGTTCAACATCTATATTTCGTGACATGTATTTCAATTTTGTGATTTATTTGACAAATAGAAATTAGATGTTATAAGTTCATGAAGTTAGTAGATAATTTTCCTTAGACACATCTGTTTCTTCGCCCAAAATTTTCTATGTACATTTATTTCTAGCAATAGTCAAATTTAAAAAATGTCTTTTACAGTAAACCCGCCTTATACTGTTCCATAAAAAGTTTTGAGATAAGCATGAATCTTGTAGATTTAGTAACGTCGTGTTATCTTATTCAATCAGTTGCTATTGATCTGGTGGGGGGTTTGGGGTTTATGTTTGTTTATTATATTTTTCAAACATTATCCTATGTGCATGTCACATAGAGAGGCGGGTAATGCCTTAGTTAAAATGGCGACTCCCGCACGAATATGGCGATTTGGGGCGCGAAATTCAATCTCCATTGCGCACGATAAACGCCGGCGCTCGCCTACGCGCCACTCTTTGATAAAGATGGCGACGGTTGGTGGCAGACAGTCGCCCGTCTCGCGCGAGCGTGGTACTGGCGTGTGCCCAGCACAGGTAATCTGAATTTTATATATAAATATTATATTATTCCCTCGCACCACGCGGCTACCCCCGTATCACTCCGCGATTGTGTCGTACTGGCGGCAGTACAAATTTTGCAATTGAGTGGCACCAGCCTCGCACTAGAGTGGCGCGAGACTCCTTCAGAACCCGTGCGAGCTCTTCCCCTTCCAGCGGGGCTGCGAAAATGGCACGACTGAAAGTAATGTTATGCGAGTGAGGTGCTGCAGTTGGGCGACTGTCACGCCGGGCTGGCACTGCCGCGGCGGCACCACCACCACCACCGCGATTTCAGCGATCCCGAAAAATATTTTAACAAAAAGTTAAACCGATCACAGCCCTTGCAAACCCCGAAATTTCCGTGCCACTGTGGTGCGGGGCTCGCAGCATCGCGCGGTTCCAAGTGTTGGAAAACCCACAAAAGCGGTAGTACGGGGCTCGTAGCCCATTTGTGACGGAGGCATACTTGGTAAGAACTTGTCTCCAATCCGTTTGATTATTCAATGGAATATATTAAAAAGACAAGACCCGTAACTTATGTGTATTTTTTAAAATGACATTACTCCTATACATCTACGTAGCTGCAAAATTGTAGCTAACCTCTATTATAATCATTGTTATGGTTTTGAGCGCCATGCATAGGTCCAAATTTGAATAACTATTATTTAAAAAACACTCACGTCTTACTGTGAAGCAATCAGAGGTTATCTAACGATATGGATGTTTTATTTATTTTTTTTTTCGTGTACAATTATTTATTGTAAGAGTAACCGGGAATAATAATATTTTTTAAATACCGCCTCTTACCCAATCTTGTATTATCATCTTTAGGTCTACAATCAATCAATCAAGCTAGCTGAGTACCGCCTTTTCAACTCAGATGCTTAACATTGAAATTGATTTCATTAAAATATACGAGTATATTCCGTAGATCTTCCAAAATTTTGAATGGATAAGAGCAAATTTTTAACCCTTGTCTTGTGCTTCGTAAACAATTTACAGACTCGGGTCTTTATAATTGTTATGTTTACGAACAAACCATTGAAAGGCTAATTTTGTAATTTTTAAAAGCATCTAAGTTTGCACAGTCACAAATTTAACTTGGCACACTTCACCTAAAGAGTACGTGAAATGCGATATTCATAATACACTTCGATCGAAAAACATTACTCTTTTTTTTTGTAAATTCTATTATGAGTTTTTGTTAGTTTAGGGACGCTTTCTAATACCAATATATTTTGATCATTAAATTTGGGAGAAAATCGTGAATCTTTCCCTATATTCGAAGAGATCTCATGATCATTTAATTTTACCGCCGGAGCTCCAAATGCAATTTCGCGAGCGATGCGGCGCTTCCAGATTGAAATGATGAGACCACCAATCTGAATCTAATCGCGAGCCATTAAAATCTATTATTGCTCAGCTCAATTGAATTAATGCAAGCATCAAATTTGTTATTACTCTCATCGATTAGATTTATGAGCAACAATTAATTTAGTGTGCGCATTGATGATATCTTCAAATACGCCTACAATTATTTATTGTAACGACTTTATTGTTGTATCAGAAAAGCGCGAAGTGCAAGTGAGATGTGTGTCAATCGCAGAATAATGACCGTCACGTGATTCTTTTTATCTGTGCTATCCAACTAATTACCGTATACAAGTCGGTTCGACTATAAGTCGATTGTGTTTTTTGATACCATTTTAAAGGATTTTGCCATTGACAGACCCGCTTATAAGTAAAGTCTGGTAAAAAACTTTTTGCCAGAAGTCGGTGACAATTTTCAAATCTTATTAATTGATTTTGCCCGCCGGTTTTAAAAAAATATTTGAGAATATTACCGAATTAATATTCCTTCCTCCAAAAACCAGTATCATGTAATTCTCTGTGGATATTTAGCCTGTGTTCAATAACATTTGCTAATTGCCTAGGCTAATTTTCTGGATTGATGATCGGTGATAAATCGTCGGGAGTTGTTATTAAAAATGGTTGCATTTTGCCGACTAAAAAAAATACCGATACGTCCCTAGAACTCGCCAGAACTCGGCCTGTAAGTCGAGATTTGAAAAAAAAAGGGAGGAGGGGACACCGGGTGGGGGGCAAAACTCAAAATTTAGTGACAAGCAGAAATAAGGATAGAAAAAAAAAGTAATTCGAGGTTTCGAAACTGAAGTGAGGGGTGGGGGGCATTACTTCTATAAATCACTGAAGGGGGGGGGGGCACACTTTCAAAATAGGTGAAAACACTGAAAGGTGGAGGGGTGGGGGG
>CAJDSM010107443.1:58-12217 GCA_903981925.1 Ostrea lurida
CTCCACTTGAGCCACCCACGACACCAAATATTGAATGAATCTCCTGTCTTGAGACTTTTAGCCATCTATATTAAAGTGCGAATAGTTTTTCTTGATTTTGTCAGGAATATCCATTACACTCAACTTAGTGGCAAGTCTTCCCAGGGAAGAATTGTGCTGTCTACTCCTAATTTTGTTGTTGAAAATTACTTCATTATTTTAAAGTATTTATATGGTTAAAAAAAGTATATAATTATAATTATTTTGTCAGAATTTCATTTCTTGTTTCAAGTTTACCAGATTGCCAGAATGACATGCATATTCCTAAATGATAAATTAGATTGAAAGATGATCGAGATATTAGTTTTGAGATGCCATTTTTGAGATTCTATCTGAAATGAAGGACATATTTAATTTCAAGGTTCTCAGTCATTTACTTTGTGGACAAATTAGTTTACGTTCGAAAAATATTCTAAGTTGCGTCAAACAGGGTAGTAGATATGCAGCGTTTCAAAACTGCATTACACGTACATTCTCCATACTGATGCTCTGTGCCAAAATATTCAGAAAGCTGCCAGTGTTGGTCCTGAGAAATTTGTCCATGGGTAAAAATATTTTAAAGATTGCATCAAACAGGAGTTGATTTGCGGCACACTGGAAACTGCGTTACCACGATACCAGTTCGTTCGTACTTGATGCTCTGCTGCAAATATCAGGAAGCTGCGAATGTGTTCCTGAGAAAAATGTTGACCAGAAATTTGTCCGATGTTTTAAAAATATTCAAGTTGCGTCAAACAGGAAGTTACAATGCGGCAGATTGGAAACTGCTACATGATACAGTTCCCCATTACTGATGCCTGGACCAAATATCAGGAAGCTGGCCCGTGTGAATTCCTGGCTTGGATTTCTCGGAAAAAATCTCAAACTGTATGAGTTTTTTTTCTATTTGACGCTGTCAGAATTTGAGGAAATCTCAGACTTAAGTCTAAGTTCTTGACTTAGATGTTTCGAAACCAGCCAAGAAAAATGTGACAGAAAATTTTTGTGACGCCAACACCCAGATATTTAAAGTGATCCTATAATGTTCGCCCGCTAACGCATACAGCGAACCCACCATGAATAACAAAATACAACAATTTTTTTTACACTTTGTATTGTAAACCAAGATGTCCCATAGTCCTAAGCGGGTCACCCGAATGTCATACAGCCTAAACATTTCACATTGTAGAGAGTTGGTCCAAAAAAGATTTTTCTACAAATTAATAACACTAAGCCTGGAAGCATTGAAATTCACAATGCTGAAGATAGAGGCTTGAGACCTCATTTCACTATGAATACTGCTTTCTGTACAATTAAACAAAAGGTTGAGAGATTCTAGATTAAGTACATTGTAGGTTCAACGATAAACTCAGGTGACCTATTGCAACTTGTCTTCGTCCGTCGCGGTCCCGTTAACAAATTGACATTTTAACTTCTTCTTGATAACTACCAGCTCCAATCTTTTCAAATTTGGTTTATGAGCATCATTTGGGGACAAGGGGCACATAAATTGTAAATTTCAGGTCTCTTACCCCGGGGGGGGGGGGGGGCCCAAAAGTGACCAAATCTTCAAAATCGTTCATTATCTTTAACAACCGCACATGTCTGAGAGAAACTCAATGGCATAGTGATGATAGAGCAGGAAGGGCCTCTACCAAAATTGTTAAATTGTGATCCGCCAGGGTAGTGGTTTTGACCCCAGCGGTGGGGCCAAAACTTGGGTACATAGTGTATATGTGTTAAACATTTGAAAAACATCTGCTTTAATGCTATTGACAGTAAATTAAAACTAAATGGATTGTTGAATGAGCAGGGAGTTTTCTATTTAATTGTAAATTCGGACCCTTAGGGGGTAGGTTTTAGGTATTTAGGGTGGGGCCAAAATGGTCATTGATAAATGTGTAACAATTGAACATTTTTAACTTGTTCTTTGATTAACTACAGTCCAATTTTATTCAATTTTGGTATGAAGCATTTTTGGACAAGGGGCATTTAAATTGTTAAAGAAGATGGGCTGGACTTTATCGAGCGGAGTCCCACAGAGGGAACAAATATCAAGTTAAAATTGAAATCCCCAGAAACAGAAAATTTTAAATTTCTAGTTAACACAATTAGACCATTATGTTCCAAAAAAACTTTCTTGTGTGCGCAAGTAAGAAGAAACATTTGAAAAAATCAAATTTGAAATGACTTATACGCGAAAAACGCACGAATAACAGCACAAATTTGACTTTTCCAAGCAAATTTCACCATGAGTGGGTCAAGGTCTCCATTGTAAAACTGAGTAAATATGTAGTTGTATGTTCAGTGAAAATGTTTTGTAAATAAAATATGAGACTTGACCCACTCTATGAAAAAAACTTATTTTTGTATATAACTTTTGCCGGCATTATCAAAGAAAGAAATTTCTAAGTCCAAAGCCAGGTGGACTAATGCTTAAAATTCCCGATGCGTACAAGAATGGACTAAGCCGAGATCGTTTAGCTGACAGTCTTACGTCATGATGGTCCAAAAATGCCCAACCTGTTTGGTTTCGAAATACTATCTTGCCTAACTGTTTTTTTTCTTTTTCTTTTTTTTTTTTTTTGTTTCTCTCTTTGGTGGTATGAATTTTATTCTAAACAATACCAATATAATATCCTCTCTTTTGGCTTTTTTATGCTAAGTTTTACGAATAATATGTATCATTTAAATGACACAACAAGTAACTGATTCGAACATGCGGCTAGTTGAATAAATGTAAGGCAAGTAATGGTGCTTCCCGTGGATAGTAGGGTGGTTGTGTTTGTAAAACGGCAGTTGAAAGGAAAGTTGAGAAACAATTTCAAAAAACTACTAGGGAAGTTCATGACAAAGCCAAATATTGCAACCAGTGTAGGCTGTCTAAAAGACATACATGTAGCGACATTAACAGTTCAGTCCAAAAGCAAATCCAAAACGTAGGTGTCTTGTGTCGCTCCATTCTGTAAGTGGTTGGTTTTGTCATTGTAGCATGCGGAGCACGTACTGTAGTGAGGTCTTATTGCTGCCATTTTTGGCAGGTTCTTGTCTGTATTTTTTGGTTCTCTCTGTTGCGCTTCACTTATCAAGAACATGGTGTTTCTATGTCATATCTATGATGAAGAGAGTGTATCACAAATACCGCTTATTTGTAACTGCTAGCTGAATAACTTAGGAGTCATGAAATTTTTGCGGGTCCTGTGAAACAGAGACCTTCTGACTGCACTCGCACACTCTTCCGTACATTTTGGAGTGCTTCCTGCCTCATAGGTGTTCGCATGATCTATGTATTATTTTTTTGAATGCAGGGGTTAACCCTATTCTCATGCACATCCAGATTTATATTCAGTGAAACGGCACGGGTATCTATTGTTAAAATTTAACAGCGTAGTAAGGGAAATGAATGATGGCAGTTTCTCATAACTGCCGAGTTGCAATCGGTACACGCCTGAGCCTTGCGCTTGAATCATGCAGCCATCTTCATCTCGTATCCGTATTCAATATTAGTTCGCTATACTGCACTACTCTTCAGTGCTTCTAAGTTACAGAGAGTCTCTTGCAGCTTCTCTGGGGCCTCTTCGAGTGCCCGTAAGGTGAGTGAGCAATAAAACTGCTCATGATAAGATGGTTTTTAGATATGGACCAATTGTATTTCAAACTTCAAGAATCTTCTTCGTGACAGACCTGTGACAATTACCACTGCCTCTATGAAGCTAGCACTTGCATTGTGATTGCATCGCCCTAAGATTCAAGGTATTAGAACTCGCATTCTGCGCCGCTTGAGATTCAAATTCAATTTGTTGAATATGTCTTTTAGGTAGCTCGTATTTCCCTCAAGAGGTGCTGATGTTAGGTTGTATTTTGTTCCTCCTGATTACTCGCAGCACCCATACTTAACTCAGTGTGGCGCAAATCATAGGGGTACAGTAGATCCTGTGAAATATGTTGTAATACATTCAAAAAGGCACCCCATTCCCCTTCTCTTTAACTCTTGTGCTGTTCTGACCTAGTAAAATTTAAAAGGTCTAAATGGGGATGTTCCCTGACTAGCCCATGCAAGAAGGCGTGACGGTATTTCTGGATTTATGAATATTTAAATTTCGTTGACGAGTGAAGGAATGGATTTAGGGTTTTCCTGGTGAGTAGGGTGGGCCAAAATGTCATTTGATGATTTTGAGGCCTACCAATATCGTATTTAACACTACTTTTGAAACTTTATTATCATCAATTCTTCTCTTTTGAGCTACTAATCCTCTCAGTCAGGTTTTAATATTTTCGATAAATATTAATCTTCTTCGATGGTTTTACTACGTTAATAGGTATTTTGTTGAGCACTAAAAGTTCCAGCTAGATCTTTCAGTGAGATAGTTTTTGCAGGTCCTTTTATTGGCACCCCTGGGGCCTTGATATGGTGAGCGCTTTGGGAAGGGGCCTGTGGGACCCGGGGGAGGCCCAATTGAGAGACCTCATAATTTCTTCACTCATATGTTCTTTTCTTCTTTGGTATAACCTGATTCGTACAGCCTGAATAGAGATTTAAATCTAAAATGGCAATTATGTGGTGATATAGAGCTAGGAAATAGGTCCCATTGTACTCACGCAAAATTATGACCATATATACTCTTGTGGGTTGTTACTCAGGGGGTAGTGGTTTTGTGACCCCAGGGTGGGCCAAACTTGGTTAGTGGACATAGTGTTTATATGTAAATACATTCTGTGTTAATTAACATGATCATCTGGCCCCTACCCTTTTTAATGGCGGTTCCCTCACTATTAATTTTGTGTAATGAATGAATAGTTTTGGTAACCCCTATGAACATAGGGATCCTTGTTCGATCATCTACAATATATACGCGCCGCCCGTCGCCCCGGCACATTACGCTCAACGCAATGCTTTGGGATGAAGGGCCGGTCTGAGGTTTGGGCATCACTATCAACTAGGGATGTGCTTTATCTAGCGGATTCCATTCTGCTCTGGTTGAACACTCTGTACTGATTTATACAATGGCTGTGAAGGTTATAAACAGTGATTTGAACTTAGGGTCCAGTTCATCTTAAGAGACCTTTATCCAAATATTAATGCTATGGAGATGCATCTTTAATGCTGTGAGATTGTGAGCTCTCGCTTATCGAATTTTATAGGTCGTGTTACGAGTGTCGAAGACATAACAACACATATATGAATATCCGTATTTTATTAAAGATGGGACCGGTTCAGACTAGAAATACGCGTCTGAGATTTTCAACAGGTTGTACTATATCAGCATTGTATCAGCTTGAACATTTTTTGCTGTCACTGAGTTTAGAAAATCACCATATCTGTGTTGGCACTTATGAGTTTATCGCTCCCCTTTGTAATATCAGAGAGAATGTTCTGATTGCATATATGATGCCAGTAGAATCCTCGGGTCCCTGATCTTATAACATAGTATTCAGGATATTATGGCGAATCCTGAAAAGTCAAGTGACTGTCTGGGCGCCACCACCCCTTACTTCTCGATAGAGGCGCCCAATGAGTGTGTTTACTCAGTGACTTCATTCACGCGTTTTTATACTCTATGCCTCACACATCAGAGTACAAGCTTCAGATAGTCGTGCTGTATGAGAACCATGAAATAGTCCCTCCGGTGGGTGACGGACGGTCTCTTGTTCTCATATACCTTATGACATATTAGAGGGTCCAATAAAAGCTCTACAATTGTGCCTGCACTGGGCTCATATGGAAAGTGCAGCTCTCTATTAGAGTTTACTTTTTAAGTAAAATTGTTAGATCGGTATACACAACACTCCATTTTTGTAGTGAGAATCTCGCAATGATTAATGTGTGTTGATTCTTGTAAGTAATTCTCAGTCGGAAGATCAGGTTAATCCATCAGGTGCATATTTTTTAGAGACTTTTAAATAATCTAAACTCATACTACTCTAAGCGCCCTGTTGGAAAGGAGTAGCCGACTTTTTAGTAGTTCTCTAATATCTGCTGGCATATTAGAGTTGTGTGATGGTCTTCCTCCTTGTCCGTTATAAATGGATACGTATGTGATATCTAGTTCCGTGACCGTTAATGGGCCATCGCTCCGCTCACCTTTATGAGTTTTATAGGCTACCTGATTATGACCTGACCGAATTCCTCAGGGTGATCCTGAGAACCCCAACTCCTTATCTCTCTAAGACTCTCGGCCCTTGTCAGGTGTATCAAGCATGGTGAACAGCTTAACTTACTTATTATTTTTTTTTTTGGTTCTACTCGCTTCTTATATTGAACTAGCCTCTCCAAACTCGAGTACATCGTGAGGATATCAATTCTTACTCCGCAAATAAAAAGATCTCAGGGAACGAAAGACCCTCTAATAATACATGAACTCTTGCTATCAATTTTTTTCGGGTCTGCAATTTCTCGGTTTGCAGTATCTTCATTCCCAGGAAAAGTTCGAATAATACCGTGGTGTATAATAAAACCCTTTCTATCTTGTCGCTCGTATAAGGCGCATAATTGTGGTAAAAATATCGAAACTTTCAGGTGAGCTAAATTCCTTCTACTCTCGTGGTGCTTGAAAATCAGGTGCATAATCCTGTGCGAAATCACTCCAACCTTCGCTCGGACATCTTAATACTAAGGCTATTATATAGTAAGTTTGTTCTTATTTGTCTGTTTTCCATTTTCCTTTATTTAAAAGTATTTGTGTTTGATATAATGTCTCCCGAGGATCACACCAACACAAATTAATTTGTACTCTAGTTTTAGCTTCATTTTCTGTTGGTTGCAGGTACGGTTGCTAGAATCAAAAAAATGCATCCTCAATTCTAGCCCCCACCTCACAGCTGTTTTTAAACCTATGATGAGAATCGGCGCTAGGTGATCACGTGATATAAAATTTAAAGATATAAATATGCACAAAACTTTTTCGCCGAATACATTGTATACAAATGATGATATAAAGCATATCCGTATGGTGAAAGTTTTGTTTGTATTTTTTTGTTAGAAGAAAAGTGGGAGATATGAAGTTTTTTTTTTTTTTTTTTTTAATTTATTGATTCTTTACATTACATCAGATATCTCATTCTAACTAAAAAAACCAGAAAAAACATAAATATGCCACAAAACTTTTTCCTCGATTACATGTTATACAAACTGATATCATTACGAAGCATACTACTCGCTGAAAGTACTGTGTATATTATTTTTTCTTATAGAAGAAAAGGGAGGATTATAGAAGGGAAAGAGTGAGATGTTCTATTAGGTTGTAAAATGATGTAGGAGAAAGGCTTATGAAATGAATGTTGCAATGATTTGAAAAACATTTTTAAAACAGCTTGTTAATATTCCTGTTTAGTATTTACAGTTTTTCAGCAGAATAAATTTTTGACATAACATTCTTGTTATCTACATATAAATGAACGAAAGAAAAATTTGACCAAAAAATTGAAAAAATCTAAGGGTAAACCTGCTATATGTTAATCATTTCATACATGGTTCTCAACATATGCATAATATGGTACAGTGCCAATTCGTCATATTTCCACCCTAAAGCTTTAAACTGCCCTCATAAAATTACATATTAAAATGCTTTTTCTGTCCACAGTAATGCACAGTGTAAAATGGAAGCTATAAACAAAAAAAGTGGGTAAAATTAGATACTGTAAAGGGTTTTAATTTCGCTGGGCTAAAATTTCGCGATTTTGATCTTTTAGCATTTCGCGATGGTTTAAATTTCGCGGATAGTAAATATTCTATGCTTAAATCATGTACCCAAATACATTGAAGAGCACTTCGCGGTGGTTTTATTTTCGCGATAGTTGATATGATCGCGAATATAGCGAAAATAAAACCCACGCGAATATTTCCCCCTTTACAGTAGCGGAAAAAAAAGACCAATGCACCATGTATTAAATTTCCTGCACAGTTAAATGTTTAATTATGCCGACATATCTTTCAAACAACCATGAAGTCAAAATTTATACATAACTCTTAACAAGAGGCCCATGGGCCACATCGCTCACCTGAGCACAGCTGCTTTACTAAGAAGAGTAGTTTGGGATTTAGAATGTACCACTGTGGACTAAATCTAACCTAGCTATGTCAGGTGGAGGCATTATCGGAACCAACTTAAATCTACTCCATATCGGGAAGCTTTCAGTATACCCCTCATTTGTTATTTGCAATCACACAAAAACAATGGCTTAAATAGACACTGCTTTATCAATTTTAACATTCCAATCTGCAGCCTGTTACATAATCGGTATGAATTGGCGAAATGAGATAAAGCTAAATTATTAGCGGCACAAATTAAACTTCGTAATATCAGGTGCACTCGGATGTCATGACAATTATTTAATTAATCGAACACCTAATTCTTTTCTTTAATGATTATTTATATTATGAATTTTACGTCCACCGAGAAATATTTCACTCATAATGGGGACGTCACCACATGCCGGTGAAAGGGCTTGCAAAATTATAGGCCTGATGCTCGGCACGCATGCCTTTGAGCAGGGAGGATCTTATCGTGGCACACAGCCTGCTGTGACACGTGGCCTCGGTTTTGCGTCTCATCCGAATGACGCCATTCAGTCGCCCTCTTACGAACACGCAAGGGTGCTAGACCTATTCATAACCCGCGATCCCCACGGGTTCAAATATCCGGATTATTTGTGATATTGCGATTCACACGGTGTTTTGTGGGTTTTTTTCTTTTTCTTTCTTTCTTTGTATTTTTTAATCATTAGTCCCGATGGTGATAGAGGACAATTGGATAAACCGACGTGTACATATTAACCAAAATGTAATCAGGTTCGTAGAACAATTGTAATAACCTTTGTGATTCGAGAATCACGTTTCTGACGTTATTTGACGTGGTATGGGGATTTACCTAAATTATGTTAATATACAGTCCGAAACACTTATACTTCTTACATTATCCTTAGACAATTCCACTGATAACAGACCGTTGCAATTTTTCAAATTTGAAATACGCATGTGCGAAAATTCAGGGCAATTTAGCCCTAGCTGAATCGATTGTATTCGACCTGGCCCTTGTGACGCAGTGAGTGAGTTAGAGCATGGGACAGGGAACCAGGCTAATATATCAATGGGATGCAAATTTTCATCAATCTGTTATGTCAATGGGTACACAACTGCACAATGTGACATGTCATTGGGTAAACAATTTGACATGCCATTTCACCAATAGAAGGTATATCTATCTGCTGGAATTCATCCTCTAATAAAATAAAGGATGAAGAGAACTGGCAATGCTGGCGGCCCCCAATATATTTATAAAAATAAATTTTCTTATTTCAAGTTCAAATTTACAGGATTCAGTTCATCAACATTTGTACTTTTATGATTTAAATGCTACATGGCATATAAATTCGCCACAAACAATATATAAGTCTGAGGTTCAAGCATGAGGATTCCTCATTAGCTGCATTTCTCGTAGGCATTTAGCCCCGCCACACTTTCACAACCCAAGAAACATAAGTTCGATGGAACGTTACGGTAGTGTTGAATATCATAAAAATATTCTTAAAATTTCTACAGCGATAACCGTATGTTAAAGGTAGGCCCTTACTCGACAAAATTTTGTTTAAAGTTATTGTTTTCTTTCCTTGTTATATTTAGAATAACACCTTATGTTAACAAAAAAGGCCAAAAAAATACACACCTTGACTGTTTACTTGTCTGAACTAGAATCTCACAGAAAGACATATTACACCCCTTTTATCACTGTAAATTTACACCTGACAATCAATATTTTGCAGATATTAACACACAATAGAGAAAGCAAAATAATTTCATAAATCTGTTTTATATATATCATAATATTACGTTAACAAAGCAATATTTAGTGTTACATTTCAATCAATTTAATTTTCACAAAGGTGAAATTTGCTGGTGGTGAACAGTCTACAAAATGAAAATTCGCAATTATATAATGAGATTACAATATTTTTGGGCATATTGTCTTAATTTCATGTTTTAACACCTTTTTTTTCTTCTTATAGAATATTAGATTCATCTGGTTAGCTCATTTTAAAAACGTATTAAAAATATAGCACTTACTGCTTTTTTTCTTTTACAGCTTCTTGTAAACATGTATATCCCTCCTTATCGGTCAATTACTATAACTTCACTGAAAATTTATAGGGAACATGTGTTTGTTTTAAAACAATATACGCAAAGTAACTTGCTATTTGTTCTAAATAAAAGGAGCTAAAACATGTGCATATAAGAATTGCGCCCCAACTTAACATACCAGGTAGCACTCATGATTGCTCGAACGAGTGTAACATCGGATCTTTTCGGCGAAGTCTTCCTTGTGTTACAATAACTTCAATTTGCGTTGAGTTCTAAAAACTGTTTAACAAAATCCTTGTCTATTTACATCGTTTTCCTGTATAGGGCCAGATATCATGACTTTTACTGCTTTACCGCATTTCTGAATAAGCCTGGATGTGGCGAATCGCAATGAAATATGCAGAAATCAAAAAATTGTTACGACTCAAGTGATGACGTAGTTTCTGAGTAGGGACCGACCTTAAATCGCTTATATCTTAAAAACAAGAATATCAGTGAAAAATTGATATTGAATATCAAATGCATCCCCGAATTGCATTTAACCAATGAAATACATAATTAATGGTGAAATATTGTTGAAATGAAAGTTTATTGGGTCCATATACAAGATTATTGGTATTTAAGTGAGCGTTGACCTTCACAAGAAGTGAGCCTTTAAGGGTCACCTTTGGAGGCTAAAAGTAGATGTGCTGGTTAAGTCAGTTTAAGTTGTATATGGATCAATACTGTGGTTCGAAGAAGACGTGAAAATAGAGGAACTTTTCATTGTATTTTATACGATTGTTCTCAGTGACCGTTGACCTTTCAAAAATGACCTTGAGTTAACTGTTACCTGAAAACCCATTTGCGGGCTATTAATTATTTGTGGGATACATTCTGGTCGAGATACTTGTTCGAAAACTGTTTAAAATATAGGGGCACGTTTCGCCCTATAGTATTTGATATGCTTGAGTGACCTTTGACCTTGTGAAATGACCTGTGATTCAGAGAGAGTATCAGTGTCCCAAGGAGATATCTGAGATCGGAATCATGCCATCGACCATCTATCGATGAAGGGTTAGGACCGGGGTGTGGAAGCGTTGATATGGTGTAAGACAGGAGGGCCCATGGGCCACATCGCTGCAACCTGAGTGACCTTGGCCCTCGCATTCTATATCAAGAGAAGCTTTAGAATAAGGTAAATGTTATCTTTTGGTCTGAGAAGCATTTTTAATATAATTCAATTGTAAACTTTTGATCCCTATTGTGCCACCATACCCTGGGGTTCATTGATTGTACAAACTTGATTTTCCACTACAGGGAAGCTTTCGATATAGATTTCAGCTTTCCTTGAGTGCAGTGGTTCTTAAATTTGAAGAAGATTTTTCAAGATTTCTCCTATATAATCATGTGTAAAACTTTGATCCACTATTGGGGCCCCATCATACCTCGGGGGTCATGATTTGATAAACTTGTATCTTCCTCTATATCGAGGAAGCTGTCATATGATTTTTATGGCACAGTGATTCTTGAGAAGTAGATTTTTAGAGCATTTTTCATATAATCATTATGTAAAACTTTTGACCCGATTGTGGCCCCATGTTACCCCGGGGTCATGATTTTGAACAACTGTGAATCTCCTCTATAATCAGAAAAGCTTCATATAAAAATTTCAGCTTTCCTGGCCCGGAGGTGGTTCTTGAGAAGAAGATTTTTAAAGAATTACCTATATAATCATATGTAAAACTCTTGAGCCCCCTATTGTTGGCCCCATTCGTGACCCCCGGGGGTCATGATTTGAACAAACTCCAGTGTGTTGAAATTAACGGTTTAGACCGGATTAAGCGAGTCCAATATGCCAAATGTCACAGGTGCTATACCAATTCATAATTGAGATAGGGACCGATTTGTCTATGCCAATCTTCAAGATTTAGAAATTAGCAACAACAAAAAAACCAAAGAGGGCCAAGGGCCATCGGCAACATGAGCCAACAGTTGCGGGTATCTCCCACATTTATAGAGAGCGTATGATGCATAGGTTAGATGTTGAGAAGTTTAGGGAGATTTTCGTTGTTATCCACTGTGTG
>CAJDSM010107445.1:717-16124 GCA_903981925.1 Ostrea lurida
ACTTTACCCTATAGCATGACCATTAAAAACCGTAACTTAAAGGAAAAACTCTAAACAACGAAATGCACGACTTTCTGGTCGCAAAAAGGAATTAGTTAAAAGCCCTAAATCAAGTAAAATTACATTTTCAAATTTCAATTTTTTACGGATAGAATATTCACATATTATACAATTAGGGGCGGATCCAGGATTTTTTTTAAAGGGGGGGGGGAATTTTTATCATATCGATGACAGAATGCCCCTTTAGAGGAGGTATTATGGGCTGCGACGCTAAAGGTTCCCTGAACACGCTTGCTCAGGGCAGATTCCAATGGACGACGAAGCCCAAGCTTAAAAAATGGGTTTGGTTTTTTTTGCTGTTTTTGGTTTAAAGTTTTTGAAGGACTTGACGCAGGGCCGGAAACCAGTAATTTTCCATTGGTGGAGGTGGTGGGGGTGCACATGATAAAGCCGAATGTCCTAACCGCTTTAGGCACTTAGTGATCAGGGACTGGTCCTAGCAGGGGGCCGAAGCCCCGGAACACGAGAGAAATAAAGCATTTTCATTGAATCTAAGGGGTCGCTTTAAATTCCAAGCGTGTTCAGGACTGGCCCTGGTAGGGTGCCAGGGCCAAAAGCCCCACCGGAAACTGAGAGGTTTTCATTAGATCCGGAGCCGCTTTCAGCCCCCATCGGGTACAGGACTGGCCCTGGTGTCCAGGGGGCAAAACCCCCGGGAAACTGACAGGTTTTAGCATTTTCATTGGGTCTGCGAGCCGCTTTTAATAGCATTTTTATTTTAAAGGCAGGGGAGGGGGCATGTGCAACACCCGCCTTGTTGTCGGCTTTATTTCAGATGGACTAGTATTTACTAGATCGTTTTTGTTAAATTTTAGAACCATATTTCCTTTGACCTTTGGAAAATAGTAGAGCTAGCTGAAACGAATGTTCGAATATTCGCGAATGAATAGTAAATAGAGAATATTCGAATGGATATTTAATATTCGAATATTCGGTCACGTGTACAATACCCGTAAGAATTGCTGTGAAATAGAAATCAGTACAGGCACTAGACGTATATATTTTTTAGAATCTTCCCGTAAACAAACTATTGACTTTGTTTTCTTATTCACCAGCCACATCACTTGCAATTTTCGGCAAAAAGTCCTAGGCAAAAAAAAATCTGTTTCCTCGCCGACCTTAATTTTTTTATGGTGTCAAAATAAAATAAAAATAAAAAAAATTAAACACTGGATATTGGGTGTTTTTGTCATCGATTTAATTTTACTAGTCCAAGAATGGCTCTGCTTTCCGATGTGGAGGTTCAGTATGAAACAAGGCGGCAAGTTCGGTATTTGCAATATTACCGTTAATTTGCCGATTATAATACGCACTGTTTTCAAGAATTGTTTGGTCTGAGAAAAGGGTATTGTTTACCACAACACGTTGTAACCACTTTTTTCTAGATGAAAATCGGTGATTAAATAATGTTTCACTAAGAGAATTATCAAAGACTCTTACGTTGTTCGCCTGAATAAAAGTGAAAAATCTACCTCAAGAAACTTGCTACCGAAACGTAAAATTGTAGGAAATGTGATACTTACATTAAATTATTGTAAAACAGCCATTTTTTAAAATTTGGATATGAATATTCATCATGCATCACCACGCATACTGTCATTTAAGCATGTGTACGTTAAAAATCCTTTTCACATGCTAAAATAAACAAAAATAGATTAGGAAATAATTTTACTTTAAAATAGGCTCATGTGTTATTTTAAATTTGAAATTCTCTAAATCAGTAACAGGTTACCTTACCTCTCTCTCTCTCTCTCTCTCTCTGCGGTCCGCCACTCCAAAATGCAGCGTTGTAACCAGTGTTTATATATTTACGCATAACAAATTATGAATTGTTAAATTTGTAATTATGGTATAAATTTCGAATGCTGCTAAGGCGCTTAAAATTAAAAAATTGTTTGTTTTGCCCTTTCCGACCAATTTACGGACGTAGGTCGGTAGGAACGGTAACAATATTTTGATGTGTCTAAAGCCAAAAAAATAACTTCAGTAGGCCCTGATTTTTTTTCTCTGGGTAGGGGTAGGTCGTATAAAATATTTTATTTGATAATGATATTAGTTTTTGTCTGGACTGCTTTGTAATGTGCCATATAATATATATACATTTACTGTACTTTGTTTTGTATCTAGAAAACTTGCAAATATATCGTATCATTATGTTTATCTGGTTGTGGAGCAATTCAAACTTAGAAAGTGGAGGGGGCGTACGCATACTCAAACCATAAAACTTAATTTTTCTGTCCAAGTTTAAATCACCAATGACCGTTTTTAACGTCGCAACACTCGTTTAGTCACGGCAGTTGTATGCTTACATATATTAGTAAATGTAATTACTAGTACGTGCAAATCAATTGAACATGTGTAACAGTATAAAATATTATCTTTTGAAAGAAAAAAAGTGTATTTTTCTTCGTGTCAATTGCCTTGTCTGTCATATGTATCTAAACACTGGTAATTAAAAAAAAAAAGCGTGGGACAATTTTTCAGTCAGGAAATTATTTGTATTATTATGTATCGTTTATTTTCCCACTTACTGAAATAAACGGTAAATAGAAATTTCTTTAAAAAACAAGCGGGTAAGCATTTAATAATTCAGAATAAATAATGACGCTTACATGGCAAGGTACAAAAACTAGATTAAGCGGTTTGCCCTCTCAGATTTTTGTCAATCACTGATTTCGATAAAAGAAACTTATGTAACAAGAGAAATCGAACATATTCGAGAACAGATTACGTGAAGTTCACCTGAGATACCCTAATTTCTTTCCTCTATTTGATCTGTAGGAAAATTCCTTAAGCGTTTGTGATACTTTTCTTTATCTATTGCGAGATGTTAGCTGTGATTTTGATTGGGCTACACATCTGTAATATTATACTCGAACATCTTCTTGCATGTGGTGAGTTGGTGGCAAAAGTTCGTTATAGAACTGACTTCTCCCTAACCCTTCTAGG
This sequence comes from Ostrea lurida, assembly GCA_903981925.1. Lineage (NCBI taxonomy): Eukaryota > Metazoa > Mollusca > Bivalvia > Ostreida > Ostreidae > Ostrea > Ostrea lurida. Next base: position 3,727 of record CAJDSM010107445.1, read on the forward strand.
TTAGTCTAAAATTTCTTCTATGAAGATATTCAGGTATTCAACGTTAAAGTCCACTACTCCTTTTCTCATATTTATAGTTTGTCTAGGTTTTTCATATCCATTGTAGGCAGTTTTATATTTGTTTAATATAATTTATGAAAACTTAAACTGTCTTGTGTGATTCAGATGAATTGAGGCACCGGTAACCTCGTATCCAATATGAACTGGGGTTTTAAAATGGGAGTTAGATTTAGATAGATCCATTACACTTATTTCGGTATACTACGGGTATTTAACTATGGCTTGATATGCATTTGGCAGATCATCCCGGTTGTTTATTTCAATTGTATTGAACACTTTCCACATAGGCTATGATTTACCAGTTGCAGCAAAAGTGAGGCTTGTTTGAAAACTTTGGAGTGAACAAAAAAATATTTTCGTTGCAATACCCCTACTTCGGACCCGATTCAGTTTGTCATTCGTACCATTTCAACAATCAAGTGGTCATTGAACAAGGCCATCGTTGTGATTGAGATAGCCGACTGGGTCTATGAAACGATTTTTACGATGTACTCGGGTATTTTGTATCTACCAACAAACTGAAAATGAAATCATGCTTTTCATTTTCTTCTTTCACGTGTGTGTAGGGGGTTTCCTCAAACATATTTAATGCTCTCTCTCTTCTCCTCTCTCTCTCTCTCTACTCTCTCTCTCCTCATCTCTCTCCTCTCCTCTCTCTCTCTCCATCTCTCTCTCCTCTCTCTCTCTCCCTCTTCTTCTCCTTTAAAATGGTTCATGTTTTTGAACGAAATATAACGGCTCGCGCATGTCCACTATGTCGTATGGGGGGGAAAAAGTTAGTATCGCTCCCACAAATCTGAATGTTATCCACAGAGGTACTACAAAAACGAATTAAAAATCGAAAAATAAAACATCATTATGTGCAATATAATACAATCTTCCTGAACGTTTGATCATTACCCGCCATGGTGATTGCGTTTTTGCGAGCAAATATTTATTCTGCGTTTGCTTATTGCCTATAAACCATTGTATTGGGCATTACATGTATAATGCATCTTAAATTCCACGAATTGCACGACTTGATCTGGTTTTAATTCATTACCGATTCTCAATCTCTGTACTCGGACAAGTTGTGTGGGTCTGAATCCATGGTTTTTTTATGTCCCGTAAAATATATGAAACTTTCCATTCTTTACGATCTTTCCTTCAACCTTCCTCCCCTTTATTGCCTACAATTTCGTAACCTATTTGCAAAGTCGATATTCATTATACTTTAGAAAACTATTCAATTTTATATATAATGATACTTTTGATGATAAAGCACCGTTTTTATAGTCGCTGACGATTGTAATTTACTTATATGTTTTCGGAAGTGTCTCAGGCTCTGAGCTGCGTGGCGGACAAAGTAGAAAAACTTAGGAAGTTACTTAGTCCTTACGGGGGAAAAAAATAGAATATCTCGATAAAAATGTTTTGACGGTAAATGCAGAAATAAGAATTTTCGTCGGTCGCAACAGAAAATGAATAAGAAATAAAATATCACCTGGTAAAATACAAATAAAAGATTTTCCGTCGCAACAAATTTACTAGGTCTGTCGGAAACGCAAGAAACAAACACAATTTTAATTAGGCCTAAGTCACAAGTATTAAGGGTGTAAGCTCCTGAGCTTATTGAACACAACTGCGCCGGAATGCTATATCTAATACTATACTGGTTTATTACCACCTAATCCCATTGGTGTAAAAATTACCACAATCATACTTGAACCCTATTCAGGAAAAGTTTGGGTCACATGCAAGATTTTACAGGGTTTTGGTTAGGACTATTTTGTTGCGGAGGGATTCTTTTATTTTATTTCATTGAGCAAAAGTTCAAAATCTTACCATGATTACAGTTTCTATTTCATCCAATAAACTTCTAATTTTTGTTACCCTTTAAAGGGACATGACCCTTTTGAAATGTTTTCAAATTTGTAGATGCTTTACTCTAGTGGTCAGCAAAAAATTGAAAGAAATGTTGTGGAGTTAAAGTAAGATACAGCGCTCACAAATCCTCCTATTAAACAAGGCTCGAGCCTTGTTTATGTTAGAAAAAGGAGTGCTTCGTAGAAAAAAAAAAAATCATAATTTTATAACTAATGGTGAAAAAATCTGTTTTAAATGGAACGTTAGTACATGATTCAATATATGTAAGCAAGAATCAAGGCTCGGTCTGGCTTTACATAACAAATATTCTGTAATGCTGTATCTCACTTGGAAGTCAACAGATGATTGTTTAAAATTTTGCCTGACCATTTGAAATACCTTAGTCAACGCCATTCTCGTAAACATTAAAAAGTTGGCAATCTAAAATTTGAAACATTTTTAGTTCCAATGTGTCCATGCCCCTTTAAAGGTTATATTTGTACACAAGTAGCTGAGACTTGGAACTAGGTTAAATAATTTGGTATGTATTTTTCCTAAACAGAAACGTATTCGTTAAATCAAAAATTGGCAATTTAAAATTTGAACAATATTTAGTTTCAAAATGTCCATGCCCCTTTAGAAACAGTATGTTTCAGTTTTTAAAGTTTATGATAACAAGTAGCCCTGACTTGAACTTAGGTAAAATACATTTGTTTGATTGTATTAACAGAACACGGATTCTTTAAAGAGTTCGAAATTAATTTACTTGAAATCTGTGTGAAAAATCAATTATTTTGGCCAATAAGTGAAAAAAAAATCGACCCTAGCCCCCAACTTTTTTTCTTTTACTTCCATTTTATATTTAAAGACCAATACTTTGAAAATACATGAAATAAAAAAAATTGAATTAATCACAATATGCCTTTTTTGTCAGCCCGCGTGCCTGACAATTCTTGTATTGGGCTTAAAAAACTTCAATTGGGCTTGCGTAAAATTGGAATTGTGGAAGGAATATACGTACAAAATGTGCTTTTTTATATCCCAGAAACTTAATTTAAAATTAAGAATCTAATTGAAGAAAGGTTCAGTGATATCAACGCTTGAAACTATGATCTAAGACCCGGTGGGGATCCGGGTTAGAGAATAGGTCTCAGCATCCCCTTGCGTGCGTAACGAGGCGACTGAATGGCGGTTCGATTCGGATGAGACCTGAAAAAACCGAGGCCCCGTGTCACACAGGTCTGGCAACGAAAAAGATCCCTCCGCTCAAAAGGCCCTGAGTGCGCGGCATTAGGCCTAAAGTTTGCAGCCCTTCACCGGCAAATGGTGACGCTTCTCCTCAGAGTTGAAATATTCTCGCAGTGGGACGTTTAAAAACAGAAATAATCAATCAATCAATCTACGAAACAAGAGGCCCTATGTGCCACATCGCTCACCTGAGCACACTTCACTAAGAGGGAAGAGCTAGTACCGGTAAGTAGCAACTTGAATCCCCTGTTGGCCCCCCCCCACCCAAACCTCGGCAGGGGGGGATTATCTAAACAACTTAAATCTACACCAATCAGGAAAGCATCACTCGTTCTGTTCAATAAAGAAAGATTTTAAAAGAATTTCCCAATATTTGCATCAGGTAGAAATACTGGATCTCTTCAATGCCCCACATTAACCCCTAGGGCCATAGATTTTGAACAAAACTATTTATCTTCACCGATATCAGGAAGCTTTTTTCTTCTGCCAGTTTTTGAGAAGAAGATTTTATTAATGATTTCCTATAATCATATGTATAACTCGATCCCCTATTGGTGACCCCATCGTACCCCCGGGATCGATGATTGGAAGAAACTTGAACTCCCTATATTCAGGAAAACACCCCGTTCTGTATCTACACAAACCAATTATTTAGATTCACTGTTCAGCCGATTGATCTTTTCTAAATGTTGATGTGTTAATCTGTAACCGGCTGACACACGATTTTATTCAACGAAAACAGGTACAACATCGAGAAATCTGGATGTCCCTCCTTCCAAATCGAAACCACTAGGTACCTTGGTACACATAAACACTGAGGTACCCACACGTGCATGCAATTGTTGAAACAACAATCTGCATTATGCCTTCATTTTTTTCTTTTTGCAATTACAACTTCTAATTAATAAACAATGCATTGCTATAAATAAATAAATTTAATAAGGAATACCATTTCAATGACATGTATATATTACGAAGCGGGACATATGTGTTCTCTCAAAAAACAGTATTTACTACAATTGTTGAAATATGGGTCAGATATGCCGTTTTGGTATTCACGTACGTCTCTTCCAGATGTTTGAAGCAAATCATTTAAGCGTCCACGTCCGGGCACATTTAGCATTGAGTGATGTAGGAGTTCTCTGAAGAACAGCATTTAGCGTCCGAAGTCTGGGTATATTGGCAATCCACTGCTCAGGGAGTTTAATGCCTCTGAAAACTCAAAGTCATCCAGACCCAGTGTTCTCATCATACCCAGTGTCCCATCATTATCCGCGATTCTCATTCACAATTCAGTTTGTCACAGAAGAAAGCCCCACTTGCTCACCCTCAGGCCCTGGTATCCGTATCGATTCCGTTCTCCGACAAATTTGAGCGAATTGGTCCGTATCATTTCATCAGTCATGTATCCTCCTCGTGCGAAGATCCAACCCCGGTAATCTCGATACTTTATTGGAGCGCAGCACGAATCTCAACATTAGCCGGTTCTATAACGTTTGATTCTCCACAAATAATTTCGATTTGCATCTTTTTGAATATGCGGGCCGATGAATATATGCCGGTCAAATGGAACATTCTTCATCCGGGGCCTCCATTTTTTCCAGTTTTTTTTTTCGGATTGCTACCCACAATCTCGCTTTTTTCGTCTCTGCTTTCCTCGGGGAATTATTGAGGGATGGAGAGACTCTCTTCCACAGGACGTTTCCTCTTCTACATTGTAAACTCGCTTCAGCTTTCCCTCTTGATACCACCATGTTCAGGATTTAGCCTCCTGGCCCAGCGCCTTCCACTCCACAAAACGACTGTTTGGAAAAAGCTATAAAAAAAAAAAATAAAACACATAGATATGTCAGACTGAAAATAGATATCTCATAGCGCTAGAGATAAGAGACGAAAATAATAACAAACAACACTCACAGAAATCACAACACTGTGCTTAGTACATTAATCCTTTGCATCCAACAAATCAAACACCCTTAATTTATCGACGCGTGACAACTAATTATCGTATTACTTTAAATAATTAAATTATTTCAGTTACAAATAATTCTGGACAAAAAGTACATTACCGAATTGGAAATGTGCGCTACATATAAAACCAAAATCATTAAAATGTATCTCGTTTTCATAATAATTTTACAGATTCAGCTTAATTACACAATTCTGAAGGTGGAAAAGTATTTTACCCAATGAAGCATGACAATACACGATAATGTATATAAAATATCTATTGCTAGCGTATAACGTGCCCAGCGCCCTCGAGTTGATACTGTACATGTACGCCATGCGATAGGATTTTAGCATGTAATAATTCTCCTATATAGACCCGCCACCAAAGTTGAATATATTCTTCTCTAATGAAAATGCTCAATGCAGCGAGACCCGAGAATTTAAGCCTGTGATTAGTTAAAGTTTAAAAGTACTTACATGATCCTCCATTATCCTCAAACTTTATGTTTTTTCTAGTTTCAAGTGGTATTTCTCGCTATTCAGACAAGATCAGGTACAACCTCTCTCTTGAAATCTTCTGGAAATGTTTGTCTGACTTTAAAAAAATTGCACGTTTTTTATAAGGAGCTAGCTTGCCTGATGTGTTCCCAATTTAGGAAACGACTCAGAAAGTATTAAAAAAACAAACAACCGGCACGCGCAGGGTAATAAATATAATTAAAACAATTTTGTCACCAGCGTTCGTGGGGGACGCTGGGTGTTGCATCCCTGGTGAGCGGGGGGGTGCTGAGGCGCCTGGGCACGGGAGAGGGGGGGGGGGGGGTGGGGAGACGAGGGGGGAATACTGTTTAGGCGGACTTCAGGAAGGCCCGCTGGCTAATTAAACAAACGTTGTCCCTTGCGTTTTTTTTTTTGGGGGGACGCTCAGGGTAATCCTGAACACTGTGTTAGGCGACTGCAGGACCCCGGTTAATAAACAATTTCGTCCACCCGAAGTTTTGAGGGGGACGCTGCGCGTTGGCATCCGGGGGGTGGGTAGAATTACTGTTTAGCAGATTTCAGAATGCCCATGTATAGTTTGTGTTATGATGTGCGACACAACATTTATAAAATGGGGCATGTCTTTTTAAGGTGTTTTTTTTTTTTTTTAAAAGTTGTGTTTCTTGCCCTATGTATTAGCCTCTCTATAGGTATAGGTCAGATAATAACAAATGAATATAAGATCATGGAAAATGTACATTTGGTTTGAGAAAAAGAAATAAGATAACAAATAATAATAAGTGCAACAGAAAAAGGGAATTACAAGTGATGCCGGTTTGAAATGACAAAATAACAACCAAATTATTTTTACAAATAGCTAATTACCAAAAAAATCATTTATTCTTTGGTTTTATTAAAAACACTAGTACTATTCAAGAAATATTTATTGTTCTATGGCTTTAAATACATGTGTATTACAGCAAGATGTAGCTGAGAAGCCCCTTTGAGTTGCGTGCCAGCCAACATCACAAATGAAAATTCTTTTATGGAAACTTATAAAATGCGTGAAAAAGAAAAATTTGATCCCATGAACAGGTAAGATGGAACCAAATTATTTTCTTAACCTATCTCTCTCACCTGTTCTTCTTATACTTTGTTAAAATATGATGTATTATACTCTCACTGGCATTGTACACAATTTTTTATTTTCTCTCTCTCTCTCTCTCCTCTCTTCTCTCTCTCTTCTCTCTCTCTCTCTCTGCTCTCTTCTCTCTCTCATTCTCTCTTCTACTCTCTCTCCTCTCTCTCTCCTCTATCTCCTCTCTCTCTCTTCTCTCTCTCTCTCCTCTTCTCTCTCTCTCTCTCGCTCTCTCTCTCTCTCTCTCTCTTCTCTTTTCCCCCCTTGATATGTCTAACATTTGAAAGCTGTCTTGGTTGCTGGGAGTACAAGACCAGATAGTCTGGTCGCCTAGCTGTCACCAGACTGTTAACAGGCACCGTCCCTTGGTGCTCCCCCCCCCCCCCCCATGCAATCAAGTCAACAATTTCACATTTGTAATCCAAATCTTGTTAACGACGAGTTGTTTTCATAAATTAGATGTATTGCAGTGCAGAAATGTGACAGTATGGTAGCTTGTCATAACATTGTTATTTTTTTTTATTTATTAATTTTTCTTTTCTTTTTCTCAAGTTGTTATAAATAATTGCTTGTTACAATGTAACTTGACATTGCCCCCCCGAGGGGCCCGTGTAGTTGGTGAATAAACAAAATTAATATATACTAAAATTATTCCATTATGATATATGTGTCTCTTATTCTGACTTAGAGAATGACTATTAATATATATCTGAGATCATATGTGAAAAAAAAAAAAAAGAATATTTTACTGTACTGTGAAGTAATAAATACAATTGTTGTGCTTATCCATGGTAAACCATGACACTGTTTAATGCCACATGTTGTGACCTCCATCTAAGGCCCACAAAAAAAATATTTGGTTCAACAATATTTGAACTACATTTTTCAAATTCTATAGATATTTTATATGTGGTATACATGTTGTTTCTTGTCATAAAAAATATTATTTTTTTATCATTTTATTATCCTTTTAAAAAATCAATATCATGTCACTTTGTTGAATTATTTTGTAACCTGTATTTCAATATATTTTATATGAGATATTTCTCAAACAAAACTTTGTGCGACATATGTTTTTGTTTTATTATTTATTATTTATTTTTTTTTCATGTTCTTTATTGAATACACCTCATCATTCCAAATTTTTTTTTCTTTTTCTACTTAAAAAATTTCAAATAAAAACTATACTGTATGATTTATTTCATAGATACTAACATATATGAAAAATTCAGCGTCATATGGAACAACTTTTAGCTGAAAGTTGATCCCTTTCTCAGGTACCTGTTGGGGGTCAACACACCTTTCATCTTACGATCACTGGTTCACCCGCGAATACTGACACGATTATCTCTTAATTACCCATACCTGACACGCTGTTCAAATAGTGCACACGATTCTGAAGAAACTGTGGTACGTTTAACTTCAAAAATTTAATTGAAATATTATGTCGACTGATAATATTAAGAATTTATCTTTTAAAAAAAAAATGAAAAAGGATGTTCTCTTAATACAAAAATTTACTTTTCTATGACAAATTTTTAAAATTGTGGTTAGAGAGATAAATTGATATTGAATAACAACAATCGTTGTTGTAAGAAGCACGAAACTGATGATCTTTTCGCAATGGTAAGGGTATTAACAATATAAAATCTTTAATAATTCAGTATATACATAGGGAGTATAAATATATACATATCAATATTCGAGTAGGGTTCATTAAAATCAATTTTACTGAACGGAAATGTACATTTTTTTTATAACTCCCGTAGCGTGTGAATAATTGGCAAAATAAAAATAAGATAATTATGTAACAATTTTTAAATAGATATAATTATAAAAAAAACACAAATTTTTGAATTTAAGCACAGTTTTAGAATCTATGGACCGGACCAGAACTAATCGTCGAATTGTAGTACATGTAACATCTCGCCGACTAGGCTGCGTTTAACCCCAGTCACACCTGTCAACGTTTCGGCTTTCTAAGTTTAACTAGTCCTGAAAACGCCACGCTTTCGCTGACAATTTGTGGCCCGTTTAAATGTGTCCGGACGTTCTACGTAGGTTGTACTAGGTTTTTCCTACGCTTTGCTTACGTCCTTACTACGTAGTGCGGATAGGATTATCCGGTTTTCATATGAGCTAGCAGTTGACTTTTTACAAGGTTTGGTTAACGTGGTTATCACGTATTTGTACGTTTCGTCACGTTATTAGACCACGTTTTATCCCCGACTTCGTTTACTTCCCGTATAGCTAGGGTTAGTAAGTGAGCCAAGGCTACTACTTTTTCCGCACCGATAATTACCGTTCTTATTCCTACGTATTTGCGTTTAAACCGTGGATGGTTTCTTCTTATCGATCAACTACTTTTATTACGGCTTTCTACGTTATATTGTGTACGATTTTTCTACGATGTTCGCTACATGGTACGTGTTGATTTTTGCATACGTATATATTGAGCAGACCAATATAACGAGGGATCGACGAGGATATTCTAACCGTATAGCCAAACATATGTAGCTTATGTAGCCGTTTTCATTTACGCCATCGATACGTTTCCGACGTATTATAGCCGGTGCTAACGTTTTTTTTTTAAATGGATGCCCGAAACGTGACAGTGACTGGGCTTTAAAGATCGTAGGGCTACGTAGGGCTCTTATAAACATAGTGCTACGATCTTGAACGGCAGGCTAGGAAGCCCTTCGACAATTGTAATTCATACAGTTACCATGGCCCGTAACTAGTAAGGTGTATTTTTATAAAACTAGTATGAGTGATATCTTATGAGGCAAAAAATATATTCGCCAAGCGAAGCGAGGCTAAACATTTTTTGGGCGAGGGGTCTGCGGCCGCCCAGCAAGCTTAAGGCTTCCAGAAGCTCTGACCTTAACGTGCAAAATCCTTATTCTAGTCTTTCCTGACATCTTTTCCTCGTTTACTGCATAGGGTTTTTTCATCTCGTTTTCATGCGACGTACCAATGTAACCAAGGGGGGAGGGTGCACTTTGGTGCATTGCACCCACCCCCATATAAAATGAAGATGCTATAAGTATCTCCAGCTTCCGGGGGCTTCGCCCTGGACACCCTTACTAAGGCCCGTCCTAGATCCACAGTGGACCTCCAGACCCTATGTTAAATGCTAAAATCTCTCAGCTTCCGGGGACCTTTGGAACCCAACTACGAAAGCTTTAATCTAGACAACTTGGGCGTAAACAGTCCCGGTCCCCCAAGACCTTTGCCTTGTCTTGTTGCACACCTTCCCCCCTGAAAATTCTGGGTTACGGCCCTTGTTTTTTCTACTGAATTGGGAATAAGAATTTCAAAGTGTTTCAGAAATACATGTTAAACTTAGAACACATGCGAACAAGCAACGCACTTTGAAAACTACATACAAATGATTCTAGGCCAGTCTTCTTTATCACTAATTCAAGGGGCACAAAAAAGGTCATTATTTATTTTCATTTACAAGTAAAACTTTTTTTTTTTTTTTTATATCTTTGCACTTAAGAAGACCAGGATGATGTATCTATTCTATGTAATGATTTGATTTTGTGTTGTTAATGATTTTGTTTAAAGCAACAGATTAAATCAAGTTTAAATAAACGAATAAATCGTCAGTAAATTTTAAGTGCAAAAGTTCATGTTTTAAAAACACTGTAAGCTCAATAACAAAGCATGCCAAACCCAGTTTATTTCCCAATACAACTTCCTAAGAAAATTACAATTAGTCCCAACCTCCACAAAATAATTGAGTTATCGGCCATGATCAGGAGTGGCGCCGTAGTACAATCCGGCAATCCTCGAGTGGGCTAATCCGCTCACCTCCGAGCGTATACGAGCCACACCAGGCTGCGTTCAAAGATCGTAGCGGTACGTAGCGCTCGCTTAGCGCTACGACTTGAACGCATACTACTAGACCCTGACTAGCGATAACAGCGTTATTCATAACAGTGCGTAACGATACCTAATATCTAGCCTAGCGGCAAGCTAGCCGCGTACGATCTTGAACCGCAGCCCTGGCTGCGTTGCAAGATCGTAGCAGGCTTACGTAGGCCGGTAGCGCTTACGTACGATCTTGAACGCAGCTAGGCTAGCCCTGACGTAGCAAAATAAGCGTTATCATACAGTGCGTTCAAGATACCTAGATTTCTAACCTAGCGGCTAGCTAAGCCGCTACGATCTTGAACAGTTCCTGGGCTGCGTTCAAGATCGTAGCGGCTTGCCTAGTCGTTAGCGTTAAAATCTAGGCATCTTGAACGCACTGTATGAATTTAAACGCTTGTTTTCGATACGTCAGGGCTAGCTAGCATCCTTCAGATCAGTAGCGCTACCCGGAGCCCTGCCTGAACGGCATGCTAGGCTACCTTACGTTAGCGATAACAAGCGTTATTCATACAGTGCGTTCACGATTAACCTAGATCTAGCCGCAGCCGGCTACGACCTTGAACGACATGCTGGCTAGCCCTACGTAGCTATAACAAGCGTTAACATCCATACAGTGCGTTCAAGTACCTAGATTTCAACCTAGTTGAACGCAGCCTGGAGTTCCGATGCCGTAGTTACCCGGGCCCTGCACGATTCCGGTTTATTATCGCCGCAGGCGCAGGAAGCGCCCGATCTATTTTTGATTGTCTTCCAAAGTAATTAACAAGGGGGAAATGTGTTTAGTGTTTCAAGAAGAAATAATTATCAAATAATATTAGTAAAAGTTCTGGGGATAAAGAGTTTTCAGAAATATGTATAAATCAAAATATGAATAACTGTTATCAATGCGTTTCATTATGTAGTCATTAAATTCAACCGAATATTAATGAATTTTGACAACTTTAAACGAAGTTTATACAAGTACTCCCCCAAGTGACAGTGTATAAAAAATATAGAGAGCAATTCATTATGGGGTTTCTAGATAAATCTATTAAATGATAAATAAAAAAGTATTTTGGTTTGAACATGCAAATTTGTTATATTTTGATTGCTGCTTTGCGTTAAATATCAACTTCTACAATCAGTACATCCTGTCCAAACAAATGACATCGCATCATTCATGTGAACACAGAACGGTCAGCCTTTCAACTAGTGTGCAATTTTTTTTTTTTTACATTCAAAATGCAAAAAATTATTGTATATTGCTCCATTTATCTATCTTCTGCTGATGCGTTACATTTTAGAAAATCGAATTCTCCAACTGCATCTACTGCTTTATTAAAAAATGGCCGGAGTTGAAGGGCATGGACAAAATATAGGGGACAAGAGTAGATGATGTTGGTCGTTCTGCATGTTTTCTTTGGAAATAGAATCTATGTAAAATGTTTGATTTTAGCGGCCGATTTGATGCTTTGCAATTAAAATTTCTTGTTGTACGATGGCTGTACAGTTCCTTGCTGTTACATCAGAGGAGGGCTGGATTTCCCGTCTATCCAGATCGAGATCCAGAGAGAGAGAATCTCCAGAGACAGAGAGAGAGAGAGAGAGAGAGAGAGAGAGACCGACGAGAGTCAGAAGTGTTCGGGAGAAGAGAACACCGTATGGTTCGTGAAGAGAATAGTGAGAAGAGAGAAAGCGAGAGAGCGAGAATGTGTATTGACAGGAGCAAGAGAGAGAGAAGGAGGAGAACGGAGAAGAGAGAATGAGACGGTGTAAGATACGGATCGTGGAGATCGAAGAAATCGAGGATGAAGAA
>CAJDSM010107491.1:2217-13980 GCA_903981925.1 Ostrea lurida
CGGAAAATCTTTATAAACCTCTTTCTTAAATAGGGGATCAAAGTTTTACATAAAATGTTCTTCTCCAGAACCAGTGGGTCAGTTTTAAGGAAACCTGAATTTAAAAAAAATCACCACTGCTTAGCCACGGTTAAGGTCACTCAGGTGAGCGATGTGGCCCATGGACCTCTTGTTTTAACTTGTCATGCATGATCTATACTATTTGTATTTTTGAATATCATTTATCACTTTATCAAAATCGAGGTTAGTTTTGTTTTGATTTCAATGATAAAGCATTGATTAGAAGCTGGGAAGAAGCGGTTAACCAGCATTATATACTTAATTAATTACATAGAGATGCATTACAGGATCCAGTAAAAGTTCTCCTCAGAAAAGCACCAATCCAACTATGGATTGTAAATTTGAAATCACAAACGTTTCCTCAAGCCAACAGCATAAAAAAACCTACAGTTTTGCAATACTTGACACGACCATTCCTCACTATTGATTGAAGGTCAGGCTTTTGACGTCATAGACAGCCATTTCGTAAAAAAACTGTGACAAGGAAATATTCACAACTTATGCTGAATCATCTAAAAATCGCCACTCTGACTCTGCACACAGGTACCCTTGAATCATCAGGTCTTCCAACAGTCTGTTGTATTTTCATGGGCACAAATTGTGCTTCATTACTACCTGATTTTTTAAATACTATTATAAGGTAGAATTTATTCAAAAACTTCTACATGTGGCCCTCAACTCAACATTTAGGTATGCATGTTCATCTATGAACAATAATTATGTTCATTCATATGTCAATTCTATTTATCACAGTGAACTATAAAAATAGAAGACACCACATATTCTTCTATTTTTCCCTCCATAATCAATTACTTATTGAACATAGACGTCAACATCACACTAACAACAGTTTTATAGAAAACTAGATTAAATCAGCTTCTCTGTCGTCAATTTCTTATATTGATGTAGCCTCATTCCATCATCACCTGCATTTGGTGTATTTGTCTCGCAACTGATTCGGTACGCGAAAGCGTGCTCTGTACATGATCGGGTGTTTTTTTTTTTTCTAAATAGGGCAGGCTACTGATGTTACAGGGGTATGAACATTCTCTTTTAAACTCCGCATTTCGCAAATTTTATAGTTGTTATAATGATTAGAAGGTAAAGAAAACGTAAAATAATCAATCTCATAAATCCTAACGGAACGTTAACACAAATTAAAAATTGAGCAAACACAGACCCCTGGATATACCAGAGGTGGATTATATCATCATTATTAGGCCGTTATTCACACACTGATTTGACTACGGATTGTTCCGTTTACCTGATCACGACTATGGGCTCAAGGCGGGTGTGACCGGTCAACAGGGGATGCTTACTCCTCCTAGGCACCTGATCCCACCTCTGGTATGTCCAGGGGTCCGTGTTTGCCCAGCTCTTGTTTTTGTATTCTATTTAAGACTTACAAGATTGATCACTGTTCGTTATCTTTGCCTTTACCTCATCATTATATAATAATTTTATCTCTTTTTAGATACTACTCTGATCTGATGAAGATAAAGTGCTCTAAGCAGGTTTGACCGATCGACAGGGGATGTATACTCCTCCTATGCACATACCGATGTACATTACCAACTTAGAATCACATGTAGACTATGCAGGATTAGCTTTAGCAACAAAAGAATGGGATGTGTTTCAAAGGGAATTGCATCATAATTTTATTGTAAAACACCAGGATTAAAACGAAAAATGTCAAACTCTAGGCAGCGAAAATTCTCACCATTAAGAACGAACCGTATTTCAATTTTGGTAATCAAAGTGAAACGTGTCAAACCACCAGATTTTTTTTTTACAATGGATGGAAAATTATCATCATTCATATATCCCAGCGAACTAGAAATAAATACTTTATGACAAACTTAAAGATTTCAGTATCTCCGTCGTCAACTCCCCATATTTTGTAGCAACATTCTATCATCTTCTGCATATAATGTGAATGTATATAAATTGGCGAAGTAAACAATGTGTTAAACGTATTCATAATCCAATAAAAACATATGTAGGGCAACTCGGACTTCCGACAAAAGCGAAGGCAGGATCAGGTGCCATGGAGGAGTAAGCATCCTCTGCTGACCGGTCACACCCGCCGTGAGCCCGTAGTCGAAATAAAGTAAACGAGATTACCCGTCGTCAAATCTAGTAGGGAAATGACAGTCTAACAAAGGGTATGAAACAAATCAGTCAACATATGACTTGGTGATAATTTGTAATCACAAACAAGGTCATTATAGCGACCGTAGAATTTGCGAAATGATGACTTTAATCGAGATTCGTTATAACCCTGCAACATCAACTTTTTTATTAGCAGTTGACCTCGATTTATAAAGTCCTCATACGCATAACATGCCCTTGCGTATCGAATCAACTGGGAGACGTACACACCATAAGCAGGTGATAGTGTTACATTACTACATAGAAAAGGAAAGTTGACGATTTCAAAGTCAAAGTCATCACACTTATCATTTATCAAATATGAAATCCGTGAAAGAGAAGAGAGGTAGAATAAAACACCAACGGTGACTCTCTGTGTTAGTATTTCAGTTTGTACCCCAAATGGTAATTCTTACCCCGAGAAGTCTTTAGTTGTGTGTCCCCGCACCCTCCTAGACGGACTGGGTGATTCTCATTCTATTTGGCTCATTGTGTAAATGGGTAAGGGCTTTGCATTTGGTACAACGTCTTATGCATAAGAACTGAGGTCTACATAAATAGGTATCAGCTTTTGTAGGATTTTGTGTCTCTCTATAGAGGTGTGTTGTAGTAAAGATATTTACAGGTTGACCATATTCTCTCGTTTTACCTATTGTGGCAATATGTGATTGGACTGTGTTTTTGATAATTGTAATTTATTTCTTATATATATTTTTAGACATTGAAGTAAGGAGATTAGGGGGGGCGGGTGGTGTCTATAGATGTGTTTTGCTAAGTCCTCCTGTAATGGTATTCTCAGCTATACATACATACTACGAACAAATGTATTTTTCGATATATAATAGAATTTCTCAGACCTGCTAGTGATCAAAGGGTTGAAGGTAATATAGTTATGAATCTCAATGCCTTCGTCAGCTACACAAAATTACCTTTTGGAAAAGATGGCTGTGAAAATATTTTGCGTGAGAGCATAGGATTCATCAATCTCTGGCCAATCTTTTGTTACCCTAACCGATGTCGACTAAGTGAGCAGGGGATGACTGTCTTAGGTTTTATAAGATTTAATACAGTGATGCAAGATAGCTAGATGTTTATTTAAAATAACGTGGAATAGCATCAGTAATGGCTCATTCTGTTTTGATATCATAAGGTGATCTGATTATATAATAGAACTTGTGTACTGAGAAAGGGGGATAATTTGCTAAAACTATTATACAGATTCCGTTATCCATGTTATATAAAGTAGTTAACTATATATGCACTTAAGTAGGTGACTAATTGGAATGACATGTGATAAGCAATGTTTTGACTTATATGTGGTTCTATATCTCGCATAATTTCATTCTATCTCTTGCATTATGGGTAACAAAAAAAAAGTGTGAGCTATCATGTAAAATAGATTTTGCATTAATGGTAAGTTCTGGGTAATATGTCTATTATGCTGAGTTGCAATTGTGGTCAATATGTAGGTAACTAAGCCGTGGTATTATATTATGGTATTCTTAGCTTTAATGGGATTATATTCATATAGTATCTTATTAAGACATGTTACATATCAGTCATATTAAGTGATCATAACCTAATGGGTATCTATACAGGTTCGAGACAACATTTTCTTCAAAACGATTAATATTATCGAGGATACTTCACGCAAAATTGTAAATCTTGAGGTAGTGTTGAATATTTGCAAACGCTATATTATTTTTTTTATACTTAAAAGGTAACAGTTTCCTTTTAGCAATATAATACAAAAATGTATGTATGAAATCGTTGAAGTGTAATGAACATGGGTTTTCACTCAATAGAACTCTGAATGACTTTTGGCAAAGCGCTTACGTGGCAAAATATTTCACGGACCACACGGTCTCTAAGTCGGTATAAAAAATTTTCATTTCATCATTGAGGAATAATATCCATAATCACCCGATATGATCCGTAAAATGTTTGATTGTAATCATGTGTTTCAACAAAAGAATTTTGAAGACGTAATGTCACTCAACACCATGTCCATTTTTTACAGGTGCTATCACATTCTATTTTCACTTTACCTTTTCGACCCATCCGCAATGATCCTTACCGAGGGCAGGAGTTTTCAGGCGTAGCTGTTTCTGAAGAACTTTGAATGTCTTCTGGTGTTTTGGTTAAAGTCACGATGTGCAACATAGAGATCGAAGTGTACACTGCAAGAACGACGAACCCCCGTCGAATCTATAAAGTCAGAGATTTACGTTACTCCAGTTACATGTGATGGTTTTTATATTGTTGCAGGAGTGGTTTTTTCTTATATAAGTGGCATTGCAACTTTTTAAAGTATTCTAGTAATTCACAAAAGGAGATAGAAATCAACGTGATTGGTGTATAATAGAAAACCTTTAGTTGTCTTGCACGAAGATTGAAATGCAAGTTAACGCACAATGATCAGATCTCATAAGTCAACAATGGAATGCCAAAATGAGGTTGGCAAACAGGACCACTGGGTACAACAGCCGGCGTCGGAATCAGGTTGCCTCGAGGCAGCGAGTCAGGACTAATCCCCGCAACAATCACACCTCCTCACGAGAGATGATCGGAGTCGTCGCCGTCCGAAGCTCAATAGTCTTGATCAGGCGGCCTTAAATGGAGTGTCTTCTGATGGAGTGTGTAAAATGGACAGTACAAACTGCCCCGTAGTAACGGCAGATTCGCGGTGTGTGAAGATGATGTCGCCGCGCGATGGGACTCCCGGATTCTTACTTACATTTTGAAGTATGTAGATACGAAGTACGAAGTACGTGAACTGGGCGTAGAGAGCACGATTGATTTTGTCAATGACACGCATTGCTCTAGTGAGCACAACTGAACTAGGAGATCTCCGTTTTTAGATGGAGCGACCATAGGTAGAGAACTATGACTACGCTGTTATCTTTATATATCCATCACAGCTTGTTAAAACCGTGGTACATGACTAACACTACTCTCTTTTTGTGATACAGCTCGAGCTGCCTAGTCGATTTAGAAAACAGATAAAAACTGATCATCAGGTGCACCGTAGGTACTACAGAGCAACTGCAGTCTTATGGTTGCGAACAGTAATTTTATGGTGAGTCGGCCTTAATTGCCGCCTAGGATGTATCTCTACTTTTACAATATATACATCTACTATCCTACGAAAGGGTCAATTTTTCTGTTCAAACATGGAAACACTTCATGTATTTCCGCACGCTTTATCTGTGTAGTACCTCACAACTGTTGAAAAATTGCTTGTGTCCATTCAACCTTAGCATATAGATTATATTACGATATATAGATGCATGTCTTATTAATATTACATTACATGGTAATTTTCATAAAGTATGTCATTTGATATATCCTCCACGCGACTCAAAATAAAGGAAGCAACACCAACAGAATCTGTCAATCCGACTTCATAATTCGATATTTTTATTAATTTAACGTCTAATGGCTGCACTGAAACTAATTATTAGATTTTCATCAGGGGTTAAATCCATTTATCAAAAGAAATCATGATTTCAATTTTGTGTAATTGTTACCCCTGCGGCGCTGACTTTGCTGGCCATAAGAGCGCTCCGGTTTTTAGTGCAGCTCTACCGTTCTGTCGGCTATTAGCTTTTCCTATGGTCATATCGCATGAAATCGTAACCTTAGAAAAATTTAGCAGGTAAGACGTGTTTTTTTTTTTTTAAACGGAGAGATTTCTTACGCAAAGTTTTTTTTACGCAACTTAATTTTTCTGCAGTAAGTTCATCATAAGAGGATTGATGAATCTTTAGCTTCAATTCATACATTTTAATTCCCGATGGAAGGTAATTATAGATTTACAGGTTCTGATTGATTTTTCACTGACGGGATGCTGCCCGTAACCATTTAAATACGACTGTGTGGCATGCGGCATTACGTTAGAAATCTTAATTTATATATGTATTTTGACAAAACATTAACGATATTAACTTTATTTTGTATTTTATGAGTGAACGAAAAATATGCCTCAACCTACAAGAACGGCAGACTCAGACGCAGCATGTGCAGAAGACCACGTGGTACTAGGAGGCGCGTAGCACCGCCCGGCTTTTGGATGATTTCCAAGCTAAATATGGCGGCCCATTCTTCTCTTATGGGTCGGATCCCTTACACCAGCGTTCCAAGAATTCACAGCCAGCGCTGCTGGGTCTCATGTCTAAGGGCAACTGAATGAGGTGACCAGGCAGTAGTTCCTGCACTTTCTCAGAGGGTAGAAGTCTACAGCCCAAGGATCAGGAACGGCAGGACCACAAGAAGGTGACAACTCAGTACTGATTCCAACACAATACAATACTATTTAATAATCGCAATACAACGGTGCAAGAGTTGTCACCTGAGCTGGGTTTTGCATAAGTTATCTAATATCTTAAACTCAAATTGCCAATAACGAGTATGTGAATCTTGGGCTTTTGTTATCGTAGTTATGATTCTGATCCTAATGATGATACAATATTTTCTCTATGAAGGAAGCCAACATCACTTTGTCAATAAAATACAAACCAAGGTTCATTATCGATATCCGGTGTGGACTGATTGCATTTTTTATTTATGCCTCAATATATTTTGTCACATCCAGAATCGTTAGCGGAGCTCTATTTAACTACGATGATAATACTATAGATTAGGGGCTGCCGGTCAGGCTGCTTGGTTGAGGCATGACATCATTTCGTATTGAAAAAGAATGAACCTAGTTTGTCCATTTGGTGTTGTTGACCAAGAGTGTGGTTGTTGTACATGTACAGCCACTAGCTTTCAAGGGGCGGTTTCGCAAACACTCCACTGAGATGTTATGATTAACAATTTAAAGGTCAATGTAGCAAATGGGATGTCAAATACAAGCAATGAATGCATCTTGTTGTGCTATGTGAATCATCCCTATTTTAAATGCAAGACGAGGTGCAAATTTTGATTCAATTTGCAGGGCCACAATGGTTCATCATCCTGGCGCACTCGTCACCAAAGCACACGCCACCAGTATAAACCCCACAACCCCAGCGCTTTTTAGGGCTTCCACTAAGCACCCACCAATTTAGTACTTCAGGGACTGCCCCCTCTCCAGTTAACATTTTTTGTTTTATCTGTAAACCTGGGCTAGCTATCTCAGATAAGGTAGCAGCTTTTGAATTAATTACAGGGGTTTAGGGATGGTTTTTCAACTTGTACCCAAGGCCCAAAGGGTGGCAGCTGACTGTAAAATCTTAATTCATTGGCAATTTAACAAGAGGACATATGCATATTATTAACAGGAAATAAGATTGGGAAGAGTTGCAGGCCCCTTTTATTATCCACCATTAAAAACCTTGGTTGTCCCAGTTGGGTAATGGTACCAAGAAGGAGGGTTTTTTCGACTTATCACACTATATATCCACCGGATCTAGTGATCAATGACTTCATCGATAAAAAATGTTTTGTTCTGTTCAAATATTCTTCTTTTGACGAAAGCACTTACAATGACTTGCTAGCCTAGGTCCGGGCTGTGATAGTCGCCTGATATTAAATCTAGCTTAGGTTGTTACGGTTCACAAGTCTGATTTTAGATTGTTTTAGGATTCAAATTGCAGGGGCATGATTTTCATTGACAATGTTTATCCTTTGCCTTTTGATGTAGTTGTGGCAGAAATTTGAAAAGTTTTCGACATTTTAAGTGGTTGCTTAAAGCGACAGGCAAAATAGCCCTATGTGGTAACACTGGACGATTTTCTTCATCGCAGGGGCAGTCAGGCACACAAAATGTGTCCATCCTTATGGACTAACTTAGGAAATATGTACAGAGCTTTGGTGTTCCTTAGGAGGAAAACGACATAGGGCCGACAACTGTTTAGTTATCCTTGGTTTAGGATAGACACTGTTAGCATGACAGGTTTTAAGATCCCTTAGATAAATTGAGCACTCACGGTCCAAATTGTCTTATATATTGCAAAAACGAAAGGTTCTCTAATTGAACTTCAGGAACTTCTGGGTTGCTCAGCTTCTGTGTCGGCTATTTCAGCCGGTAGGGCATTTGTGAGAAGTGTATAGATTTGCATTGTTTGTGGGCTTTTCGCGTCCGTATATAGGCGTAGAGTCAGCTGAAGAAATGAGAAGGATATTTACATTGGATGGCATGTCTAGATAATTTCAATGGCATTACTCATACAAATCGCAATTGGATTGAATGTTGACTTGGAGTTGTTCACGATAGTGCGGGCAATGGCTAGCCTTAGGATGTGGGGCAAGTATTTGGTACTCATTGGCATGTTTAGCCTCTGGCCATACAATGGAGGGGTTCAGACATGTTTTTCGGAGGCATAACATTTTGGAGCTGGTCCCCTCACCATGGTTTTGAGGTTTGGGGTAGTAAGCTTTGTCATAATAAACCGCGTCGTCATACATACTGATACAGAAGCCTTGGTTTCAATTCTTAACTAACAAACATCCAAGTCAAGAGAGTAATGCATTTGCTTAGGAAGATGGGTTCTCCAGAGGTTGTTTTGCTGAACATTGAATTTAAGGGCCAAGCATATTTCAGGCATATCAATAATATTAAAGCAATCTCTCTTCGAACAGCAATGGAATGATTCAGGACCAGTTTCCCGAGGCAGTGCACAACCGTCTCAAATTCCCCATTCATTTTGCATTGATTTACAACTTTTAGATCCCAAGAGCTTGCTAAGCTTTGCATTGTCTGACAATACCAAAAACTGATAATGACACAGCAGTCAGTCATTTGATTTCCTTCTGTCACATATTATAGCAAAAGAAAGCCTGGCCCATCCCCGAAAATTGGGTTGATTTTGTGTCATACTCTAATCCATAAAGAAATTTCACCCATCACAGTCAAGTCTTATATTTGGGCATATTTCACCCTTTTAAAAAATTGCATGGCCTTATACTTGACCCACACAGTCATTTTTTACTCAAAAAAAGTCCTGCTGGGTTTAGTCGTAGACGCTACATAGTGAAATAGAAAACCAAATCACCTTGGATATTCTACAGTGATGGTCAGGTACTTCCAAGCATAATGCATCACATTATGAATTCATTTCCACACCATATTTGTTTCAACGGCTTTTCGGGTTTTTCGCAGTGGGCGAGTTAGTCCGGCGTAAACGTGATGCTGGCCAATGTCAATCCATAGTATCAAATGTTTTTTTATTTACGCACAGCAACCTGTAAAATCTGCTACAAATTCAAGACTGACAGGAGGGAAAGGGGTAGTAATTCATTTGACAACCTACTCAAAACCATTTGTCTGTCTCTTTCTTGGGTTATTATTTACAGCTAAAGCCTGCTTGTGGAGGATCCATTCTTTTGTCACTTGTCAAGGGAGCCGTGACTAGATATCAGGTTGCATCAGTTTTCAATATGTCAATGCAGCAGTTAGGGTTAGACACTAGTGTGTTACAAACTCACTCGTGTTTCGGTATAGGTCAGCCTCAGAATGCTTGGGCATCAAGTGGGCAGTGAGCAATTTATTGCTACACAAGGTAGATGGAATCTCCATGTTGTGCGCAATTACATTAGGTAATAGCTAAGTCAAATAAATAGCAAGTGTTTGGTTTTGTTTTTACAGTTTTGTTTATTTAGATCATAGTAGAGATTGGATGGTTTGGGTCGTCCATTGTTAAGCACGATTTTGTCATCAGAAAGTATCCCTTTGGTACAACCTGCAGTTAGATGGCACAAGCATCATTTTCTGGGGAAGGACGAAGGGGCATGAGGTGGGAACAAGTTTTAAATAAAAAAAGGTCAAAAGGTTTTGAAGTTGGAAGACCCCACCCAAAAAATTTTAGTTGTACATGTGTGGGGGCAATGATATCCAATCAAGGGGGGAAAATATTTCCAGTTGAGATTCAATATAATAAAAACCTTGCAAACTTATTTAAAATGTTTTGCCAATTATAACTATCACTAGTCTGGTCCAGATTTTGCCTCGGGATGAATGAGGGGTGAGAGGAATCACGTAGCTTTGAGAAAGTTGGAATCGACCAATAGGGCCACTGCATCTTTTTCTAAAAGAGGTCTGGGGGAAAGTATCAATCAGATCCAACTGTGTTCGTATAGCACAGGTCTGTCTCATCAGACAAAGTGCACTCTCTAACCTGCGGAATGATTTATTTTTGCACAGGTTACAGCAGGGTTGCAAACATTTTTGTCTTGACAGCTAGTGTTTGGCGTCTCCCAAAACCGGGAAGAAGGGCCCATGGCTGCGTATGACTAATTGGGTCATAGAGTTGGTATACTTTACATTTGATATTTTTTGTTTTTCACCTAGTCCAGGAAATGTAATTTGCGTCAATATCTCTTGGTCAATACATAGGCAGATATTATGTTGTCATTTTGCTTGCTTTCAATTTAACAAAATTAATTAAACCCCTGTGATATTACATATCTGAGTCAAGGCGATTTTTCCAATATTGACATCTTAGAGGAAAGGCTCCACATATAGCTGATTGATCTGCTTGGTGGAAAGTACCTAATTATTTGCTACTACATATGGCGTAGCTCTACTGGGGCAGCAGACGATTGCACAGCATCGTCTCGTGGCGGCATTCTGGCTCCAGTAGCGCTTCTGTATAAACCTTTCGTGAACTGAATTATTTTGTTTTCTATTATGGACTAGGTGAGCAGCATCTGAGCATTCTGTTCAGGGCTTCAACTTATGCTTGTTTTTAGGGATGCCTGTAAGCGCAAGAATTGATGCCTGGCTCTCCACATTTATAAGCGGCCATGGCAATCAACGCCAATAAACTATCAAAAAATATAATGTTGCTTGTCATACATTTCATATGGGATTCCTCGTATTTAGTTTTACAGGATTTCATATTTGATATAAGATTTAACCACTCAGGTTAAATCCATTTATCAAGGAAATCATGATTTCATTTTGTGTTCAATTTTTGTACCCCTGGCGGCCTGACTTTGCTGCATTAACAAGGCGCTCGGGTTTTAGTTGCAGCCTTACCCGTTGCTGTCGGCTATTAGCTTATCCTATGACGTCATATCGAATGATAGTCATCCATTAGAAAATTCCCCTCACCTCCCATAAATCTTTTTTGGGGTTGGCATTGTATTGGTTACTTCGTGGTGTATATCATACAGTTTTTATTTTTGTACAACTCCCATAACTGATGATATTTTCGTTTATTATTTACATTACTCGTGCTGCTGCTTCGTTTTTTTCTAATTAATGCAGGTCAAGGCTAACCTGGTTTTTTTTCAATGACCATCAAATCGTCAGGGCTGCGGACAATAGTTTCCATCTACATGTGGGGCGGCATTCTGGCTTTACAGTAGCGCTTTCTGTATGAACTTTAACGTGACTGTTATTTGTTTCTATTTATGTGGGACTACGTGAGCAAGATCTGAGCATCTGTTTCAGGGTCAAACTTATTGCTTGTTTTTGGGATGCCCTTA
The DNA here is from genome assembly GCA_903981925.1 of Ostrea lurida. NCBI lineage: Eukaryota > Metazoa > Mollusca > Bivalvia > Ostreida > Ostreidae > Ostrea > Ostrea lurida. The sequence goes on from CAJDSM010107491.1 coordinate 13,843, forward strand.
CAGGCAAGTAATTGATGCGTGCTCCCACATTTATAATGCGGCCATGGCCATCAAGCCAATCAAACATATCAACAATATAATGTCTGGTTTTTCCTTGTCATCATTTCATATGGCGATTCTCGTATTTAGATTCTCACA
>CAJDSM010107497.1:107-11437 GCA_903981925.1 Ostrea lurida
AGGTTGGTTATTTTTTAACCGGGGGGGCTTGGGGGTTTTTAAGTAACGGCATTTTTTTCCATGGGGCCCCAGCATAACAACATTTTCGCGGTCAGGAGCACAACAAACTTTCACGGCGGGTTCCCCCACTTTGAAAGTGGTGGGGAAAATAAAACTAATAAACGTATATGGGAGCCCATTTTTTCTCCAATATTGGTAATAGCGGTGGGGGTGGGAAAATTTTATTAAACACGCGCCTTTTCCCCAATTAAACAACGTGGACCCAAGCGTCGAAAAATTAGTTAAACTTCTTTTTCCCCCCCACGGCGGTAAAATTTAAAAAAAAACCACTTATTTACCAGTTTTTACCCAAAAAAAACACTTTGGGAAGTTGGGGGAGGCCAAAATAACAAAAACATAAGGGCTTTTCAAAGGGTCCAATATTGAATACTTTTTAAACATGTAAAACAATGGTATGATTTAACTTTCCAATTAAAAAATGGGGCATTTAAATTATATAAAAGTTTCCAATGGAGGGATCAACAAAAGGGTTTTCCCCAACAATTGTCAAAAAACAGTTCCTGAAGGAATAAATTAAAAATTCCAAGGTGGATTGTGAATTGATAACCGGAAAAAACCAGGGGCCATTTGGGTTTGGAGGGACTTAAACGACTTTTTTTACTTTGATGGGAAAACCCACAAATTTGTTTCCCCCCTTGGGGGTCGGGAATGTTTTCCCTTTCCTCAAAGGAGGTGGTTGGAATTGGCTAAGGAAAGGGAAACCACAATTTCTATCGTTCCTTATTTTTCTTTTGGGGAAAATCACTTGGGAATTTTCAATTTGTTTTCCCTATAAAAAAACAAACGACAGCCAAAAATGGGGGTTTCTCTTCTGGAGAACCCAGAATGCCCCCATGTGGGCATAAAATCAACAATTTGAGTGGCCTTATTTTAATGAACAAGATTGGGTTTACTTATCTGGGGTTACTAACCCAAAAGAGGCAAAAAAAAGAAACTTTTTACATTCACTTATAAACAAAAAACAAATAAGCGGTTGGAAAAAATCTAAAACCCTTTATCTTTTTTTTTAATAAGTTATTGGATGTGGGCGGATTGTTTTTTTTTTTTTCCCCAAAAGTCTTTTTTGTGGAAAACCCAAATCAAAAAAATGTTAAAAAAAACCCCAAACCATATATGGGGGGAAAACACAAAGAAAATTCTTTTAAGTGCCCCGCTGATTTTGGGTGGCCTTTAGATGCTCCCAATTTTGGGAAAACCTGTTTCCCTTTTTGGGCCATTGGACCCCAAAAAACAAAAATTATAAATTAGCGGATTTTTTCCCATTGTATTTTTTCTTTAATGGGGCGGGAACTCAACCAACCTCCCTTAGTGGTAAACCAAAAATTTTTTTAGATTGTTAATTTAAAAAAAGTGGTTTTCAAACAGGATTTTTTATGGAGGTGGAGGCCGGACGGAAAAAACCAAAAACCCAACTCGCATTCGGGATGAAGCAACCTCCGACAGTAACAAATTTTGGGGGACCCCTGGGAACCTTTAACCTTTTGTGGGGCGAAGACCCAAATTCAACCAGGATTTCATTTTAAAATCTTTTTTCTAGACCCAAAACCCCTATGGGGGCCCCATTTTGTTGGGGTTTAATAATTTTTTCAAAATAAAAGCCCAAAAAGGGTTTTCAAAGTGCCCACATGTGCTCAATCATATATGAAGTCTTTTTAGGAGATCCAGAGATGCACAGCTCATGACATCCTCCTGCTTATTTGATTCCGGCGCCGCTCGCCGCTTATAAACATCTTGTTGGTCACGCTTCGTCCTAACTGACGCTCTTTACATCACTGTTACAGCCCATCACTTGATCTCCGTCACGAAGAGTAACCTAGCTTTCAGACAATCAACCTCATCTTGCTCTCATAGGTGGCGGGGGGCGGGAAAAAAAAACCCAGCTAACTCTAATAATCGTGATGGAAACGCCTCCATCCACTCGTCCAAGACATGAAACCACGGCATGCGACCACCCCCAGCTTGTCAGTCGTCATCACACAACTGTGAGAAGTCTTTCAACTTTTCCTGTTATCCTCTCCATCGCGCTGCCTCTGGCAGGTCCGTGAGAAAGTCTGGCGCCGGTTGAAAGGCTGGTGCTCGAGCGCAGCGGTACCCTCGGGGCCGCGCGCCACCCAAGGTTGATTTTTTTTTGGGGCCTGGAGAATGCGGACCCATTTCGCTATGGCCGTCTATGTTTGGACCCGCATGCACATCATCCTAATATCGTCTTTGTCGCCGTGATCCTCAAGTACATTTTGTCTGTACGTTTCAAGCATATACTCGAGCTAGATAGTGTTTGACTTGTGTGTGCATCTCTAGGATCCTACGCTTCAGGAGGGGGAACATCTCTAATATCACGCTTGCTCGCGTGCGTAGATAGGGGAAGATACAAAATTTAGTCCAATCGCCCCACCTTAAAGGAAACAATTTTCCCCCCCCTTAGGGGGCCTCGGTTATGGGTTTGATATTTCCAAGCAAAAGGGGGGTTTTCAAAAAGGAACATTTGGAAAGTTGGAAAACGGCACGTAGTTCTACCAAAAGGAATCTGGGGGACCACTTTTGGAACCTTTGGGGACCCTTAAGACCCATAGGACTTGGAATTTTAGTTGCCAAAAAGAATAGATTTTTTCATTCCTATCTTCTTTTCTTTGTAAGGGGGCCCCAAACCTCCATGTTAAAAAACTCCAAGGGGTTTTTTGGAGTTTGATTTATCAAAGAAAGAAAGGGTTTCAAAAGAATTATTGGAATAACAACCGGGAACCCCAGGGGCAAAAAACCCATTATAAGTTTTTTTTCCTTTACCCAAAAAACTTGGGGGACAACCCCCACCTTTGGACCCCCGTTGGAACTTGAAAACCAAAAAGTGACCTGATAAATTTATTCCGCAAATTTAAGGAGACGATCATTTTTTTCTTTAACCTCCATTTCTAAAGAGGCCTCAAATAAAACCCCTTGGTTACCCAAAAGGGTTTTTTGTATTTTTTGGTGTTTTTTTGGAATATTCAAGGGGGCAAACTGAGGGTCCCAAAAAAAAGATAATTGGAAAGGGGCGGGTGTAGGGAAACCCCCAAAGGCCCAAACCATTAGGGGTCTTAACCCCCCAAGGAGGGGGAACAATGGGGGGAAAAAAACCACTTGGAACCTTTTTGACCTTTTTTGGGGAAAAAAACCCCCCCCAAAAAGTTGGGGGGACCTTGGAAAAAAAAATTCCCCCAAATAAGGAAAAATTTTTCGGTATTGTTTTTTTATCCTCTCTAAAGGGCCCAAAACCCCCCTGTAACCAAGTTTTGGTTGGATAAAATTTCCAAGGCAAAAGAGAATGAGGTTCCAAAAAAGGAAAAGGAATTTGAGGCGGAGGACCCAGCCATAAAACCCCTTTAGGCTCTTTTTACGAGGGGAGCGGCGCTAGACCACTCAGGCCACGAAGTCTCCCTCCGTAATATGAAAGGGGGAGTGCACCACTTCTTCATTGGTTCCTAGAGAGACAGCTCTCTAACGCACTGCAGGCAATATCTTCATCACTAGTCGCCGTCACTTCGTTTTCAGATTGTTTAAGATATATTTGTATAAGAGAATGGATTCTTCGTGCGAGGGGGGGTGCAAATTGATAGAATAATTTAATATATAAAGCAACCCATAAACGTGCACATTTTTATAACTCGACGTCAAGCCGTATTTAAATTAATCCCTAGAGATCTAAAACGAAATTAACAATGTTGTATTTTTATATTTTTAATTTATACAATTAACAAATATTACAAGCACAGAAAATAATGTCACAACTAGAGGTTCTGTGGAAAATGTTTTCGACCCCAGCCCGGGGTCGAACGTGCGGACCTACGGCACCAAAACTCGTTCTAGTGCATTTTCTTAAATGATCCGATCCATTTCTCCTTATGCGCGCTGTCCCTACTTCGGCCACGGATTTAGTCTTCCACAACTAGAAGTAAAGGGGCACCCAGTATCTTAATACCATGTTCACTAATAAGCCGCTTCCTCACGCACTAGGCAATCTCACAACATCCTCTTTGTTCAAGTTTAGTGATTTACCTATACATATTATAAGATAAGAATGAGAGTGCTTTTTCGATTTTGCAATTGCATATGGGAATTATTTTAATTTTATTAAAGCAGCAAAGCACTACCTCCAAATAACCAGTTTCAATCTCTTTTAAGAGATGTAGAATCCCTAATAGGTTACGATCTAAGCGGGATGACATGTGATCAAATTAAAATTAATTAACATATTACAGCAGAAAATAATCACAACTAAGGTCTAGAAAAATTTTCAACCCAGCCAAGGGGTCGAAACGGTGCACCTACGGCACCCACCGGCCTTAGCAAGAACGCGGTGCAAACTCAAGCGCTGCGAATTAGACACCACATCGGCCACGAAGTCTCCCCATAAATAAGGGGAAAGTTCTTTATCATGTTTTTTCGACTAAGCGCTTCTAACGCACTGAGCAATCTTCACACAGTCGCTCTTGATTCAGAGTTTAGATATATTTATAAGGAGATGGATCTTTCGATGCAAGTGTGACGGCAATAGAATATTTAATATAAGCACACCACAACAACGAGCAGATTATAGGACACCTCAAACCATTAATATTAATTCTCCCTAGGATCTAAGAGAGACGGGATTTCTTTTACAATGTGCAGGTAAGTTAAGTTAATTCAAGCAGTATACAGCGACGGGAAGGGTATATAGGTAATAGTGAGTATATAGATTAACTGGGTAGATATAGATAATACAATATACTCATATATATTATTATTTGAAATACCTATTGATATAACTCCCTCATTCATTACAGTTCACGATAAATAATCATCAGAGGCTGAGGTGTCTGGAGGAAAAAATTTTCTTTCAACCCCATATCCTGGTGGTCTCTTGATACGTTGCGTAGACCTTACACGGATTCCCGCACGCGAACCTAGCAAGAACCGTCAAACCACAGCGCGCTAGACACAACTACAAGGTTCTCTCATCTCGCAAGCCTCTCCCCCTAAAAAAAAGGGAAGTTCTATCATTGTATCCGTAGAGCGCTCTAATCGTGCAACTGAAAAGGCATTCTCACACATTTCGCTCCTTGTGCTCTAGTAGTATTAAGATTTTTCTTATTTATTTAGAGAGAGATGGGATCTTTGCGCGAGGTGGGATTGCAGAGCCCTTAGAAATATTTAAATATAAAGCACAAAAGCAACAACAATTAAACCCCCTATGAAATTCATCTTCAACTCTATTTAAATACTCAAATCCCCCTAGGAAGTAGCTTAACGATTAGCATGTGAGGGTTTTGATTTTATCCAAGGTAGGTACCTAAAAAAATAATATATATATCCAAATTAAATAAATGTATCACAGTGTCGGCGAGGTTCAAAAATAAAATAATTAACGAAAAAAAGTTATATTTTTCAAAGAAAATTAGACAACACAAGTAAAAACGTAAGGGCTATAATGCATTTTGATCCTCTAGACGTTTTACATATTTGTAAAAAACAAAGTGACTTGTTTTACGTTCAAATCATATGACGTTTTATGAACAATTGAATGAACGTCACAATGCATGGAGACTCGAGGAAACTGTCAATAGGGGTGTGCGTTGGAACAAAAACGTTGTATAGTAATAGAGAAAAAAAGAATTAACTAGCTCGCATCATTTACATGCGGTTCTTTTAAAAATAAAAACGTCCCCAAAACATGTTTTTTAGTGTTTGAGTTTGTAAAAAACTCTGCTTATGACACATGTTATTTGCTTTCTCATCCCTTTCTAGTATATGAGACAAACTGTCCGTACTAACCCAGTTCCCCCATGTAATATAGAGTTTAATAAGCTGAAAAATTGTTCCACTCTCCCCCGTTATGGGAATGTCATAAGATGTTTCCCCTCAGTTTTCTCACGTTGTTCTGGATCTATTCCGAGTTGATGGGTTGTGTTTTTTTGTTGCTGAACCTGTGAATGAAAAAAATTCCCCTCCATACAATCCCCTTGGTACAATCAGGAAGGGGTGTGGGATTTTTCCCCATTTTTTTGTGTACCGGTTTTCATCCATATTGCTAGAATCTGTTCTCACACTCTTCCGTCCTATTATTACAGTAAATGCGTTTTTGGGAAGCACAAGACATGTCTGTTTTTATTCAAAATTAAAACGGTTTCCGCAATTTTGAAGAGAGTGATCCTTCCTTCTTTGAATGTATGGGCACAGTTCCGCATCGGGACAATCTGAACATTTATATGGACTGAAATGGTGTGGAATAAATTAACTCTCGCACCAGTTTCACGATTGGCATTATATTCCGGCGGAGACTTTTAGGTTATGGCTTTACTGTTTGATAATTAACTGTGGAAAATCTTTGATAAGCAGCTTTCAGCACTCCGTTGTCCAGTTTTTGAGAAAAGAATCCAATGTTCAGATGTTTATTCTCGAATAGGGGGCATAATATTTTGTTTTGAGGATGGTGAGTCTGAGTTACAAGAGGTGGATAATCTTTTTGTCTATTAATTTCCGTGTGGGGGATATACAATAGGAGTTAATAAGTAGTTTGCGATCAAGGCTTTTGGCTTTTTCAAATTCCATCTTGAGATAATGTGTTAAAAGGGGGGATTCTTGATTTAGAAGGTAGTTTTTTGTCAAAAAACAATATTCTAATACAGAGGCGCTCAGGTTTTCGTTTAGGTTTCGTCTACATAACTTTATGTTTGATGCAGATTCTACGTGCTAAATTGTAGGGATTAGGTAGCGTTTGGTGTGTCGGGGAGACATGAGCGAAATTGAAGGTACTGTTTGGGTTGTCCGTGGGGTTTTAGTAAATATCAGTGGACAAAGCAGAGACATATTTATATGTCTCTGAACAAAGTCATCCATGGTGTTGTTATAGAAATATCCAGAAACGAATCTCTGCTGACTTTCTATCCAATTGTGAATTTGATTGTTCGTGGTCAAGATTATGTTTTTTAAATGTAAAACGTCTGAGGATCAAAATGAAAGCGCGCTTCTCGTGTTGTACGTTGTTATTGTCTATTTTCTTATACGAAATATTAACTATTTGTGTGACCTACTGTGTGTTGTGTGATATATATATATATATATATATATATATTATATAATATATTATTATATATATCACTACTATATATATATATATATATAATATATATATATATATATCGGGCAATTTTTCATTTTCGCAATTATCGTTTTTATTTGGTCATATCAAAATCCTCATTTCATTATACCGCACAAAGAGAGGAGATAACACTTTCCATCTGTAGTCGACTTACAATAATATCTCTAATTTAAACAAGATATAACAATAGCTTCCTTATCTCAAAAATTACTCTACAACGTGAAAACTACAATTTGACCCTCTTGGGTGGAATAATGAAAGTTTTTTAGACGATTCATAATTACCATCACGGTCCTCCATAGGCGTTCGTTTTTACGAGAACTCTCCTAAAGTTGAGCGTTGGATTATTCACGGGGGATTGACATAATGAAGTTTTTTAGACTTATACTAATTTTTATTTTGTTGATTTATACTCATATTTCTCTCAATACAAAATATATAATAGTATGATAAAATAATAGGATGTAATAAAACTACTTTGATAATTCCTAATTTAGTATCAGAGGTTAATTATTGAAAGAAAAAGAAAACAGATGAGAAATGATATTTATTTTCTCTAATAAAGATTTTATATAATTTTAATTTTGACAGTTGAGAACAAAAGTAAAGGAGACAACATGAAAATGAAGTATAGATGGGATGACTTTCCGCTTCTCCATTCCAAACCATACATTGAAAACAAAATAGCTTGAGGTGCACATGTGTCGGTAATATTGTAGTTACTCTATTTTTTTTTTTTATATTATTTTGGTGTAATGACACCTTTAATGCTTTACTGTAAATAACGACCATAAGTGTGCATCGACCCTTATGAATTTACAAACAAAGAGCAACAATAACAAAACTATATACCCCGCGAGGACACACATATCTTAGTTACAAAACAAAACAGACATCACTCAAGCATTACCCCTCCTTTTTTGCGGACCAAAACATTGTTAGTGTGTGCTCATTATGTTTAGAGAAATTGGAAAAGCCAATTTCCAAAACACATAAATTATATCCAGAAAAATTTACTGAGACAATAATGCGATCATCTCCATTATATAATCTTATATATACCCTCTTTTTAGAGTTTCAGTAAAATCCTGTTAAGTCATTTAGGTTAAAGTTGACTTGGACGCAACGCATGAGACATAATGTGATGATTGAATCTCAACTGCCATAAAAAAGAACGTCGCAGATAGTATATTCATATTTAACTACCCAAGGTCCGGAGAATTGAAGATTCCTTGACAAAATGCGGTGTCAGCTCTTCAGACTTTGGCTCGTGCTATAGTTGAATTATGTCAGATGAAAATGAAATATGGGTCTTAAATAATGTACCATTGAACAGTATGAACATTTTAGACGTTCAGGTACATGAACAAATTATTCGCAGAAGTTGTTTGTGCTAGCGCCTTTTAGAGGTCGAACACGAATACAAGGGAAGAAGAACAAAATCCAGTGTAATTCTGGTAGGAACTTCCTTTTTGCCCAGGAGATCACTTCTTCCTACGTTCAAAGCTAACACGTTTACTACGAATTGTTACATGGTGTAAGAAGAGATTATTAATAGCCTCTCCCTAAAAGATAACAGAAATCTGTAGGGGAAGAAAATAGAAGGATTTCCGTTGTATGCCAGTGGCAAAGAGTGCCTATGGAGCGTGGTGCGAAAAAGAGAGGGGAAACACAATTAACACGGTCGCGAAACGTGTTCTTTATACACACCCACGAGACATTAATGCTTGGCATCCTATGACCAAAGCTAGAGCGATATGAATAAACAATATCATTTTGAAAACCCTTATAAAAATATACAATCTATTTTCTCACTCTAGGTGGGTTCGTGCGCGAAAGAAATCGCCATGGTGGTTAAGCATTAGAAACTTCCAATTTTTTAAAAAAATATTTCTCAAACCCCTGCGTGGAAACTTTCGCCACTCGGGAGGCTTGGACAGGATTCTAGTGAGGAGACAAAAGTGATAAAATCCCCTACTGAGGATAACAATCTCAGTATTAGGCATTAAATTGGGAAATGACTTGATATTTAAGGGGGATGTACTCAAAATGATTTTTGTAACTGTATATATTCTCTTATGTCTTGTATTTATTCTCGATAGCTTTTAGTTCTCGAATAGACTATTTTCGATTATTTCGAAATTGGTTTTTTTTATCCACTCGTACTTATCGGTGATTTTGTCTTTTTTTTATCCCATTTTGTACATTGTATACACATAATATATATATGTATATTAAGTACAATTTTCTCACATATTTTTACGCGTATTTAGGCCTACATGTAACAACAATGAAATGCACACGTACAAAAAAGTAGATTAAATTTAGATTAAACTTCAATGAAATTTTGCCATGTAAAGGCATCGCTTTTGTCGGAGGTCCGTGTTGCCCTACACTCGACTTTGTACATATGTTTTTGGGACGTTTAACACATTGTTTACTTTGCCAATTTATATGATAAACACCTTGAGTGTGCACAACAATGAGCGAGATCACATCGGTGTAAATTACCGCCTATTAGTGGTCAGTTAACTGTGAAAGTCCTGTTAGGTAAGACCCCAATGAAAACATCCATTAAGTACAATTAATTAAAGAAAAACGTACGCGGCCCTCTATTTCAAAATTACGTAATGTAGAATTATGGCATTTTGAGTACCCCAACACCTGCATTGCTACACATACATGTACTCGTACATGTACATGTAATATACATGTAATATATAACTTATGATACACATTTAGGAAGAAAGTAACTTTTTGCTCAAACGTTAACCTCTTTTACGGAGTTTTTAATATAAAAAAATATTTTCTGCTGTGTCTGTAGATTCATTATGCAGTTCAATTTGTTACAAGTAAACCCGTAGGTGAAACGAAATTTCTTTGATGAAACTGAATTATCGGAAAGTCCTATTTTTTTTCTGGCAATATCAGATATGACAGGACACCAAAATAGGTAAATTACCAGTATGCTAAAATTTTACTGACTATTCGACTAAATTTTTTTAGTCGAACGACGATGTTATCGAAGGCTATTCGAATAGTCGAATATTCGTTAACACCCCTAACCTAGTTTTTAGTCAAGTCAGATCTGTAAACTGAGTTACCTGGTCAGTGACAATTGAATCTGGCAGACCACCGCTTTCTTTTTTTTCCCCGAAAGGTAATCGCTTCCTAAAGACTTAATTGCAATTCAGGACTCTTATCTCACCAGTTGTAAGGGGTGGAGTGTGACGGTCAATCAGATTCTGTCCCAGTGGTGAAATAGCTCAGTTTGTAGATGTAGGGGCCCTAGTGCCAAATTGGTCAGTTATCAAATATCAGATTTGGTCAGATCTGTTATATTTTGTCTCACTGATATATTTCATATCTTCACATCACTTACTCGTGATTAGTTATTTCCTAGTATTCTCTTTCTGACATCGTTATATTTTATGGATTAGGACTTCACTATGCAGCAATGTAAATACAGTGGGTGAGTGTATTATTGTTTCCTTTTTTTTTTAACAAAGTCTCCACTACCCTCTATATATATATATCCTTTAATTTTAGTTTGGTATGAGAAATAGCTCAGTTACATGCACACCAATGAACTATCTCCCTTTGCTAGAAGCCACATTATATATGTCTCTCCCATTTTGCACATTTATAAGTGGTGTGGTTTGCACTGTATGCACGTTTGTAAGGGTGTGTCTTAATAAGTGNTCTCCCTTTGCTAGAAGCCACATTATATATGGCTCTCCCATTTTGCACGTTTATAAGTGGTGTGGTTTGCACTGTATGCATGTTTGTAAGGGTGTGTCTTAATTAGTTTTTATACGTCCGTCTGTCTGTCCGGGCCTTGTAGGCGGGATACAGACCGAACCATAAGCTCCAGGATCGTACAACTTGGTACAATTGATCACCATGATGAAAGGAAGACGCCTATTGTTTTTGAAAGTCGGAGGTCAAAGGTCAAGGTCGTAGTGTCACTTCATAGAAAAACGTTGTAGGCAGGATACAGACCGAACCATAAGCTCCAGGATCGTACAACTTGGTACAATTGATCACCATGATGAAAGGAAGACGCCTATTGTTTTTGAAAGTCGGAGGTCAAAGGTCAAGGTCGTAGTGTCACTTCATAGAAAAACGTTGTAGGCAGGATACAGACCGAACCATACCC
>CAJDSM010107522.1:0-10157 GCA_903981925.1 Ostrea lurida
TCCCATTCATATCGATCACATAATGATATTGCTAGACGCTTTGGGGTGCATCCATCTATAAGGGTTGCGTACGTCTCCAGCGAATAAATGTTTTGCATAATTTTCTTTCCGATCTTCTCATCCATGAGAAAAGTTAATGCACACTATTCTTCCCTGGAATTGCCACAAATTCCAGCTTTGGGATATCCAAGGGTCCATATTCGCCCTTTTTAGATCACAGTTTTGGAATATTCAGGGGTCCGTATTAGCCCTTCTCTACTTTTTGTATTCTACAACTGAATTTTCTTTCTTTTGTAATTCAAATGCAGAAAGTGTATGCATCGATGAAAATAAACACATCCAAGTTGTGACATTGTACGTGATCGATCGATATTGCCATATGCATGCATATTGATTTTTGAATGTTTCTCGGAAATAAAGATGAATATACCCCTTCATATGACTTGTTTTTTATTAAAATGTTTCAAATATGATACACTTATTATACTTACCGAACACTATAGTTACGAAAATGTGTCACAGAAGTAGCGACATGCCTGTTCCTGTCTAAACTTTAAAAGATATGAAGTAAAAAAAAACCAAACAAACAACAAATCAAAATGGTTTATGGCCCAGAAATTTTAATTAGAAAGGAAGCCATTGTTGTATATGTATATCCTGGGATCTATGCAACAGGTTTTGAAGGTCCGAATCATGATTTGGGAACAGTAACATACGTATGGTTTCAGTTAACCGATGTGAAAAAGAAGATTATTTCCCCAGAAATATTGCAATGCATGAACATGCAATATTTATGAGACATGAATAGCATCACAACTGTATCGAGAGAAAATTACTGATAACGTTGATTGCACATTATCAGTAGGTAAGGTCTACTTGGATTCCTCAACACCGGAATACGACTTGATTATATAAATTGGGATGTTTGCCTTCAATCACAAGACATCTCTTGTTCCACCTCGTGATTAATTGATGAGTGTTGAACTCCAGAACCTCGCCGATTCCTACATCTCAAATTTGAAAATAAAGGAATTCGTGCGTCAACATTAACAACATCCTCACCATAAAAAAGTTACCTCTGTATTTCGCCCTACTTTAAATGAAATCCACACCTTGTATTCATATAGATATAATTCCCACATATCGCATCCAAGTTATTTAATACAAACAGGACGTTGCAGTGCCTAGATATTGAACAATACACGGAATCCTCCAAAGTGTACATGTTCCTCTTCCTCATTTATTATAGTCCCGCTGTCATATTATATACGGGATATAATAATATCCAAAAATGAGGCATTCAAGTCCTTATTTTGAAAGGTCCTAAAATTCGAGAACCTCGCTCATTTTAAATGGCGACATAATTTCATGACTATCATGAATTCTGTGAAGAATAACGCAGACGCGGACAAAATCTGAGGGAGAGGAGCTTGACACTTTGTCTGAATGGATAAAAGTAATTCGGAGTTGTATAAAATCCGTATTCACCATTTAACGGGGAAAATGCGTATCATATTTATCCCTCTGTTTTTAAGAACCAGATAGTGGTAAATGAGTTACATAGACTACATGAAAATTTGTACTGGTTCCATGTGATAAGCTAGTAACAACATTGTTTGTTTGATAAAAGTTAGTATTATAATTGTCTTTTAAATGAACTGAGGGTTACTTCACATCTGGAATCCTACTTACACTCTAAGCAATATTCACAAAAGATGAAATCTTCAAAATCACCTTTCGTTTTTAAACACTTTCAATATTCGAAGAATCAGGATCAATTTGAATTACCATACCTTTATTGGATTCCGAATTGCATAAAAACCCTTAACAAACAAAGATACGATCGCTGGCTCGTAAGATGCTTCCTACAAGCCTCTTCTCTACTTTTGACTAATACTACTAACAGGCTATCAAAGAATTCTCTTCAGAAGATCTGTTCCACTACATTCCAGAAGTGTTGTCAATCAGATGTGGATTCTTTTAAAAACTCTAAGAGCTTTTGGATAACCTAAAATCACAAGAATTTTTCAAAAATTGACTGCAGTCAAAACGTATGATTCTCCACACTTTACACAACGATTCCTCACGATAAATTAAAATCTAGCTTTTTCAGATTATAGATAATGCTTTATTAAACAAAAACGGCACCGAAAATACGGAATTTCTAGTCCGTTTGGGAACAAGACACATATTTTGTTAGAAAAACTTGATTACCCACCAAAGTACTCTGAAGATAGTATTAAGAGCATGCTTGGGTTTCTTATAGATTATTTAGTAGTCTTTGGAGACCGAGTCTTCCGACAATCCGTAGGATTCCTATGGGCACTAACTGTGCCCCCTTATTGGCAGACTATTTTTTTGTATTTCATATGAAGCAGAATTTGTACAGAAACTGTTACGGGATAAAAACAAAAAAACTTGCCGTGTCTCTTCACCTTACATATAGGTATATAGATGATGTGCTATCAATTAACAATCAGCATTTTCACAAGTTATTGTCCATTTTGATATATCCGAAGAACTCACATAAGGACACCACAGAATCTGACATATCTGCTTCATATTTGGATATTTACTTAATCATTGACTCTAATGGCAGACTGACAACTACATTATATGAATAAGCTGATGACTTTGACTTTGCAATTCTCAACTTTCCTTTTTTTTCTATGTGTAATAACCTACATCACCTGTATGGTGTGTATATCTCCCATGTTGACTCGATACGCAAGAGCATGCATTGCGTATGCGGACTTTTTAAAGCGAGGCCAATACTAACAAAAAAGTTGATGCTGCAGGGTTATACGAATCTCGTTTAAAGTCACATTTCGCAAATTCTTATGGTCGCTATAATGACCTTGTTTGCGATTACAAATTATCACTAAGTCATATGTTGACTGATTTTGTTTCATACCCTTTGTTAGCACTGTATTTTTCCTACTAGATTTGACTACCGGTAATACCCGTTTACTTTTATTTCGACTAGGGCTCACGGCGGGTGTGACGTCAGCAGAGAAGCTTTACTCCTTCCATGGCACCTGATCCTACCTTCGTTTTTTGTCGAGGTCCGTGTTGCCCTACCCTCGATTTTGTGATATGTTTTTTGGATTATGATTACGATTTGACACAATGTTAACTCGCCTTTTTGTATTTTAAAAGATTATCACAAAAAAAAACCAAAAAAAAAAAAACCAACAAACAAACAAAACAATGCAAAACGAAGGGAAAAAAAACAAGAAAAAAAAATACCCCAACAAAAAAAAAAAAAAAAATAGAAAAAGAAAAGCCCCCCCCAAATAAACAACCCCACAACCCCCCAATGTGCAGTAGGGATTGATCGTCGAGTGTTAAGGTTACACGTCCAGTTAATGGCGGTGAAGTGTGGTGATTGAATTTAACAGATTGTGTCAATATTAGATCTCGGAAAAAAATATTCCGTAATGCGTCATTACATTTTAAATTGTAGAATTGCCATGTGCTAAATTTTACTGTGCAATATATACACGTACTCGTAGTGCATACAATGTGATGATTGGATAATGTGTGTTTCCAATTTAATGTAATTGTTTTCTCAGTGTTTAATTATTTTCAACTGGAATAGTAGGAAAATTTCAACAAAACCGAAAGCAGGTATATAGGCCTAAAGCATGCAAATCAAATGTGCACGCTCCATTGCGTGTTACTTTAGTTCTGGAAAACATGAAAGCTAAATATATATGTTGTGTGTGTGTTTCTTGCAAATAAAAGTAAACTGGTTATACGCACGTCTTTCAAGTTCATTCAGAAGTTGTTACGACCCAATTTCATCGTGACCTATATTTTCACTTTACAGAGAAAAGGTACGGAGGCCCGTGGATGACACTACAACGTGGGGTCGTTTTCACGATTGTCACGTGCACATTGCTCCTACTACAGGTAACTGTTTGGACAAATCATTATATTGATAAACAGTTTAACTTAATGACTCAACAAGTTATTTTCATATGACTACTTGCTACTTGAAATAAAATCAATGAATAAGCTAGTAATGAAAATAAAAATTATGTAAACAAATAAAACTTTTGTAAACAATGAACCGTTAAAGCAAATGCAGCTAGAGTATGTACATTTATACATACGCGGATTAAGATTTTCTCCCAGGGTAGTTCGCCCTTGTATTTTCCCAAGAGGTTCTAACTACTAAATCATGTCTGCCGTTTATAAACATTGTACTAGCCCTCATAGGGAAGAAGATCAATAAACACCCAACCAAGTAAGGAGCTCGTGCCCGATCAATCCCCGGACAGATCCCATTGTTCTATATGGGACCATTGTTATAGAGACAGACTGACTATATTAAATGCATGTACTATTTTTTTGCCAGACCAGTGGGATTCATGTCAATCTCTATACATCTTGAAATATTCTAGCATTGGGGATTGAGATTATTGGGACNNNNTGCTTGTGCAAATAAATCATTGTCATTGTCTTGAAATATTCTAGCAATGGGGATTGAGATTATTGGGAGNCTTAGGCGTACTGATGCTCATACAAAGGACTACTACTAATAATAGCGATAATGATAATGATAAAATAAATCAAAATATAGAAAATGTATATACAATGGGATTGGCAAGGTGGCATCCTGAAATCATATGCAATAATTTTCATTGAGCATTTACACAATGTCTTACTTGGTGGACGGCCCCGCAAGCAAGGGAAATAACTACATATACATGTATACAAAATAGTGCGTAGAGAAAGAACAAATCAGAATTGTTGCGCACATGAGTTGAGCGATGTATAATGAAAAATGAATAAATTCAAGAATAATTTGTCATGTTATTTATATATGTAATATTTACTGTTGATTAAAAAAAAAGATTATTTTGAAGTCACTCGGGGCTCCCAATTTTGTCCTCTATACATGTACATTATGTAATATACATAAATTATATATATCCATACACTTTGACATTAAGATGATTATTTTATGAATGGGGGCATATTTCGTCATGCCGAATAGCTGATGAAAGACAAAATAAACAGTCTTTCATAATTCAAAAAAAAAGAAATAAATAAATTCATTTTTATGTGCTTGTAATGGTATTTTTGTTCAATGCGACAATTTGACGACAGGGGTGATGGCTATTTAAAATATTCATGAATTAGAGATTGAAAATGAAGTATTGCCATTTTTACTAGCAGAAACACCGGATTTTGTTTTAGCTGTTGCATAAAACAAATTTCGCAGTTTTTGTAGCATGATTTGCAAACAAAGACTGACGTTTCAGATGTTGCCAAACCCCGGCGGAGAGATGTGCAATTAAATACATATCTGGTATTGAAGCTAGTAACATAGTACAGTAGCATAAGGGCTGTAGAGAAACCTCCGGACTAACAGTCCAGCCAGCAGACGGCCTCGACCTCAGGGGTCATAAATTATAATCATATACAGTACCAATTTTTATGCACCAGATGCGCTTTCGACAAATTCATGTCTCTTCAGTGATGCTCCGAACACCGAAATGTTGTAAATCCGAAATATGAAATGTAAAACTTGATTAAAAATGATCAAATGAGTGCGAAAAAGATTGGGGCCAAATACTTCGAAGGATCAGAGCCATGCCTTAGGGAGATAATCCTTAGAATTTTAAATATGAATTTCTCATTTTAGCAACTGCAATTAAATACATATCGTATTTTCAAGCTAGTAACCATAATACATAGCAACTGGGCTGTAGAGACTCTCGGGACTAACAATCCACATGCAGAGGCCTCGACCCAGGGGTCATAATATAATCATATACGGTACCAATTTTTATGCACCGAGATAAGCTAATAATAAATGACTGATATGACAATACCTAGTTTTTTTGTTTTTGTTTGTTTTTAGTTCTGTTGGTTTTTTTTTCTGGATAATTTTATAATTGTTTTTTATACACATGTACATGTTATAGAATAAAACATGCATTATCCTAAAGGAATAAAAAAGTATATGTATTTCTAAATGTCGAACAAGTTTCTTTTTTTTTTTTTTTTTTTTATAAGAAAAGCAATTTTGAAACCTGGCTGAAAACTTAAATACTACATAATAAAAGTGCAGGCTGTACGATATTCACGTTCGTTTGCAAGTCTATAGGGCGTATGGGAGAAAATTCAGTTGTTCATGTATATAGTATTTCATGAATAGGATTACATATCATAAAATTCATTTATAAAGTTTTCTGGAATACATTCCGCATTCTATTAATCGATTACGATAATGAGTTTCTAGACGCTTCTTGGGCGTGGGTATTCATATACAGGTTGGAATAGTACTTGTAGACGTCCTCCAGCAAGCAAATTTTTGCATGAATTCTGTCCGATAATTCATGCAATACTTCTCATCCATGAGACAACTTTAATGCACCCTATCATTCCCCAAATTGCTCCAGATTCCCAGCTTCAGGATTATCCAGAAGGTTCGTATGACTGATTTTTTTGTTTTCTGCAACTGATTTTTTTTGTTTATTCAACATACAGAAAGTGTTGCATCAATGAAAATTACACCATCCAAGTTGCGACTTGTACGCGATCGATCGATACTTGCCATTGCATATACAGTGTATAGTGATTTTTGAATGTTTCTGGGAAATAAAGATGGCTAATCCCCTTCCACATGAACTTGTTTCTTTGTTAAAAAATGTTGCAATTATGATAACCGTATTATACTTACCGTACACTATAGTTACGAATTCGTGTCACAGGAGTAGCGCAAACATGTTCCTGTCTAAATTTTTAAGGGCATACCAATTACATTTCCCCACAAATTTTTTTTTTCTATCTCCAAAATTGAAAACTTCCATGATAATAATAAGTACTTAACAGAAAACGCAGATATCATTCATCCTTCAGAATTTTTTGATGATGATGAAAATATATATCCTTAACACAACTGACAATGTTTTTGCAGTTTGTATACGTACAGGTGCATTGCATTTTGCATTCCCGCAAGAGAGGTAACTCAAATTCAAGCATGAATGCAAATTCACATTCTTCATCAACTGTTTATCTTTTCTAACCATGGAAATTATGGTCTGACTTTTTCTCAAGAATATCTAGGGGTAATATGAGTTTATACGAAGAATAGTTCTATAAAATATGTATAGGTAACGAACGTTGCGTATGACCTTAAAGATATGAAAGTAAAGAATTCAATTAACATATGTAAATGTAGAAAATTGTTCTGGCATAGAAACTTTATTTCGAAAAGTAAGCTCATTGTTGTATAATGTATATTCCTGAGATCTAATGCAGCATGTTTTTTTTTGGTTCCGAATCAATGATTTTGACCTCAGTAACAATATCGTATCGTTTTCAAGTTACCGATTCAATCCGGTTATTGTTTTCAGAATGTGGTTTTTAATCAAAAGAGCTTTGGGATTGACATAGAAAACTGGGTTAAAATCTATGTTAGATATTGATATAAACTTAAGCAGAAATTCAATTGTACAAGGAATTTGAACAAAATGTTGAAAAATGTTTTACAAAAAATTGGAACATTCATCATGAGTTTCTCCCCACATCTTACATATTTCTTTAATATCTGTCTTCTTTCAAATCTCCTCACTTTTCTTCCTATAAAATACACATCAAAACTTTCCATATATTCTGTTATATCAAATTTGTATGAATTGAGAATAAGTTTTGTGCTATTTATGTTTTTTTTTTGGTTATAGATGTATGTGAAATATCAAATAAAAATAAAATAAAAAAAAAAAAAAAATAAAGAACTCAGATAAAGCAAATGTGCACACTCTGGACTTGCGTATTACTTTAGTTCTGGAAAAACAATGAAAGTTAAATATAGCCTATGTGTGTTGTGTATGTGTTCATTGCAAATAAAGTAAGACTGCTTATACGGCCAGCTTTTCAGTCATTCGTTACGACCCAATTTATCGTGACTATATTTTCATTACAGAGAAACGGTACGGAGGCCCTGTGGATGACACTACAACGTGGGGTGTTTTCAACGATGTCACGTGCACATTGCTCCTACTACAGGTAATCTGTTGGACAAATCATTATATTGATAAACAGTTTAAGCTTAATGACTCAACAGTATAATTTTATGTATATATACTGTCTACTATGATCACTTCTACTTGAAATAAAGTCAATGAAATAAGTAATAGAAATATAAAACTTTTGTAAACAATGAACCGTTTAAAGCAAATGCAGCTAGAGTACAGTTTTATACATACCGCGGATTAAGATTTTCACGCCATCGTATTTTCCCAGAGGTTTCTAACCCTATACACAAGTGTCTGCCGTTTATAAACATGTCGCTACTAGCCCTCATGGGAAGAAGTGATCAAAGATCAATAACCCCAACCAAGTAAGGAGCTCGTGCCAGTCAATCTCCCGGACAGTCGATCCCATTGTTCTATATGGACCATTGTTATAGAATACAGACTGATCCATTTAAATGCATATGTACTATTTTTTGGCCAGACCAGTGGGATTCATGTCAATCTCCTATACATCTTGAATATTCAAAGATACATACATCTGAAATCTATGGTTGTGTGAATTGTATGAACAAAAAGAGAAATCCCTATACAATAAATTATCTAGGTTACATAAACTTTGATTATAACTGATCAATGATGCAATATTAGGTCAAGTTACTATTGAAATTCCAAGTCCCATATGTTTTTGAAAATGTCTGTCTAAATTTATAGAAAGGACTCCGCTTAAACAAAAGGAAATTCCCAAATATGTTCCACAATAATTAGGCATTAGAATTTCTATGACTATTCTATATATTATATGAATGTGCTATTATGACTCATATACTTTTCTATGTACCTATTATGGTCCTTTATTTTATATACACACTATGCAGGTGTAATATATAATAACATAATATGATGTATCTCTGGTGCCATATTCATGCATTTCAAATCACTGTATTATGAATATATTGTTCCTATGTATAATTTGTAATATGTGCCTTTGCCAGTAATTGTTATGTGCTTGTGCAATAATCATTGTCTTGTCTGAAATTTTCTAGCATGGGGATTGAGATTATTGGGAAGCGGGAAAAAATCGCGGCTTAGGCGTACTGATGCTCATACAAAGGACTACTAGCGATAATATGCGATAATGATAAAATAGATCAAAATATAGAAATATATATACAATGGGATTGGCAGGTGGCATCTCTGAAATCATAATGCAATAATTTTCTTAGCATTTAACAATTCTTACTTGGTGGACGGCCCGCAAGCAAGGAAAATAACTAATAATACATGTATACAAAAATAGTGCGTAGAGAAAGAACAAATCAGAATTGTTGCGCACATGAGTTGAGCGATGTATAATGAAAAATAATAAAAATTAAAATAATTTGTATGTTATTAATATATGAATATTTACTGTTGATTTAAAAAAAGAAGAAGATTATTTTGAAGTCAACATCGAGGCTCCCAATTTTGTCCCCTATACATGTACATATGTAATATAACTATATATTATCATTACACTTTGAATTAAGATGAATTTTTATGAATGAGCATATTCGCATGCCGAATAGTGGAAAGACAAAATGAAACAGTTTTCATATTCAAATAAAAAAAATAAATAAATTCAATTTTTTATGTTCGTTTGTAATGGTATTTTTTGTTCAATGCGACAATTGAGACAGGGGTGATGTATTTAAAATATCCATGATTAGAGATTGAAAATGAAGTATTGCCATTTTTACTAGCAGAAACACCCCCCGGATTGTGTTTTAGCTGTTGCATAAACAAATTTGAGTTTTTTCTATGAATGACTTCGCAAACAACGCATGTCGTTTCAGATGTTGCCCTCCCACCGGCATACACCATCTCTATGGTGGCATATCACCTTCTGCCAACCATTTGTCGACTTAGAGATCCCTCCCGTCAGATCTTTATGTTAATTGTCGATATTATAATCAACTTGTCAGATCTTTATGGTCGAATTGTCAGAATATCAATTCGACTCATGGATTATGAAACTCGGTATCTTGTTATTAAATGCGTGTTAATGTGCCAAAGCTCTGGCCATCTACTTGTCATCATAATAATCGACAAACTTCGACTATAATTATCTGACAAGTCAACATAGATTATCTGAACAGTTGACATAATTATCTGACAGTCGACAAA
>CAJDSM010107547.1:66-12246 GCA_903981925.1 Ostrea lurida
AGAGGAGAATGCTGACAATGTTATTTATGGAGGATTTCAGGCAAATTTCTAAAGTTTGAAGGGGCATAAATCACAACAAAATGAAGGGGATCAAAATTCCCTGGTAATATGCACAACTACATATGATGTCTTGCTAACTGTGAAGTTTTGTCAAAATCGGATCAGTAGTTTCAGAGGAGTTGCGCTGAACAAACTTTGTGACGGACACACGGACAGACGGACCCACGACAGGCCAAAAACAATATGTCTCCCACCAAAGTGGGGGTATAGACATATATGATAAGCTAATATATGATGATTTTTTAAATATTGTTAGTTAAAGGGTCATGTCATTATGAGGATTTTGCAAATTTTCTAAGTTTTGAAAGGGCATAACTTCCTTAAAATTCAGAGGATCAATATTTCTGCTAATATGCACAACTACAAATGATGTTCTTTACTGTATACTAAGTTTCGTTGAATTTTGTTGGGTAGTTTCAGAGGAGTTGCGTACAAGATTTTTGAGGATTTTCACAAATTTTCTAAATTTGAAGGGGCATAACTTCGTAAAACTTTAGAGGATCAATATTTCCTGCAAATATGCACAACTTAGTGACATATGATGTTCTTAATGTATACCAAGTTTCGTTGAATTTGATTGGGTAGTTTCAGAGGAGTTGCGATGACAAGCTTATTGGGACGGACGGACAGACAGACGGACGGAGTGACCCGACTCCTAGACCTGCTTCCACCGTTGGCGACGCAGGTAAAAGTCAATTTAATATCTCCAAGTGTTTAGAAAAAAATACTTCAAAGTTAAAGGGGCACAACTCCATAATCAAAGTACTTAAAGTTCTGAAACGAGGTGACCAAAAAAAAAAATATCAGTGGGATCTGTGAGCGTCTAATTCTTTTAGAATCCTCTACGATAAACAAACATTACATGATCAGCTCTCATTTTTATACCTTGTTTTAATTTTGGTGTCTATACTTGTGTCTATGTTTCAGTTTAAAACAAAGTATAAAAGTGAGAGAGTAACGGCGATCTGATCACATAAATATTAATGTTTAAGTTTATCGTGGAAAGTACATTTTTAAAACACACATATCTGTAGTGAATTACACCCTTCATTTTAAACACACTCTACCATGGAAATTTTCTCATTCCTTTCTCGATTTTGTCTTTCATCCCGACAATTAATAAACATTTGATATTTCTTTCAATTCCAAATAATTTCATTCTTGATATTAGCCAATCACGCAACACCTAGACATTTATACCTCTGCTCAATCTTGGATAAACTGTGTTCGGTTTACACATACGGTGGTTTGGTACTTTCTTTTCTAATATGTCGACAATACGCAACGTGCAAAACCATACTACCCATAATGCTCTGCGTCTCCGCACACTCTCTTAAAGTCAGTACAAAACTAGCTATCGGATGAATATATACCTACATTGCATAGATAATGTAACTGGTTTTCATTGTTGGATAAAGTGGGTCATAAAACAATGCTGTTAAACTGAGGGTTTTCACTTTGATAGAAAACATCTGTTTTCAGGAGAAACCACTGCAATTCCCAATGAACTGTATTTTTAGAGCTCATGAATAAAAGTAAACAAATCAGAAATCGGATAAAAATTGGTGGCGGACTTTAAAAAGTGCACTGAGTATCAAGCTGTTAAACTTATAATTATGGCAATCCGGGTCTACTTGGAAAAGGCGAGTGTGGACTACTGGTCGACAATTATCAATAGTTTCTACAGCCGCGGGTGTGAATGCGTGACTTGAGTAGGCCAGGTATGGTAAGCAGACTGGAAAATTGACTGCACTTTGAGATAAACCAGGTAAAATAGGGCATGGGACCTTGAAAATACTTCGACATTAGAGGGGTATTCGAGATATCAGGAATTTTTAAAATCATTTTTATTAAATGTAGGAAAAGAAAATATTGATAAGTTCAGTAAGATGACACACATAAAATTTTGATCCAAAACTGTTGGGCTTTTTTTAATTAAAATCTGTAATTACTTTTGATACTGTTGGAATGAAGAAAGACGACTTTATGAAACCTTATGCTCCAAGGCAGGACCAAATGGCAATTGAACGAATATGACCCACACTGCCGATTTAATTACCATTCATAGTTGAAGAACAGTACACTGTCAATATTTAGTGTCTGATATCGACACCAAAGAAAACAGTGTCATTACCAATGTTAATGTCTATAACAAACACCAAAGAACAAGGCACTACTTACTGTAAAGGGGGAAATATGTCTCGATGGGTTTTTATTTTCCTATATTCGCAATTATATCAATTATCAACGAAAATAAAACCATCGGAAGTGGCTTTGCTTCAATGTATTGGGTATATGAGTCCTGCTAAATAAGTTACTATCCGCAAATCTAACCATCGCGAAATGTAAAAGATTAATCGCGAATGTTTAGACCCGCGAAATTAAGATTAAGTTATAGTTAAAGAACAGTATTAGTCTATGTTTAATGTCTGATACTGACACCAACAGGAACAGTCACTACCTATGTTTTACATGTATTGTCTGATACCGACATCAAGGGAACAGTCCAAATACCTATGTTTAATGTCCGACAATCTAAATAAAAATGTTTGATATTCCATCCGCTCCCCTTTGTTTCAATTCGGTGCGCGAGACATTTAACAAACATTCTACTAAAAATGCCACGGCATGTTCAATATGTATGTTACTTATTATTTGATAAAGTCTATCAAAATACAGGATGATTTTTTTCATTTAGCCAATTCAGTGTTCTCGCTTGATTCGATTTAGCATACATAATGAGGGTGTTTTGTTTTATTCAATCCATCGTATAGTATCTGTTTTCAATTTTTGGTGTTCGGAACCAAATCTGGAATCTTTTTATTCCAAAATATCTCCCAGCATGTTCCACTTAAATTACACTCTGCGAGGGTGACATGGAAACCCACCATTATTTAAAAAGACAATGGATTCTGTTCCATACCACATCCTTTCCAGTAGCATTTTTTTTTTTTACATATAAATGAGAAGGAACAAGTATTAAACTTAATCATAGTCCCAAAATAGGAGTAATATCCTTTCTGCTAACCGGTCCACACTCGCCTCGGGAGCCGCTAGTCGAAACAAAGTTAAACGGGTTACCCATCGTCAAATCTAGTACGAAAATGACAGACAGTTTAAACCAAAAGGGTATGAAACCAAAATCAGTTCAACATATGACTGAGTGTAATTTGTAATCGCAACGAGGAGGTCATTAAAGCGACCGTAAGAATTTTGCGAAATGATTACTTTAACGAGATTCGTTTATAACCCTGCAACATCATCGTTTGGTTAGTAGTTGGCCTCGCTTTATTAATACACCATACGCATGCCATGCCCTTGCGTATCGAAATCAACTGGAGACCAAAAACACACACCCATAGCAGTGTAGTGCTACATTACTTACACAGAAAAGGAAAGTTAACATTGCAAAGCAAAAGTCATTTACGTTCAATAAGATCAGTGTGGTTGTCAGTCTGCCATTAGACGTCCAATATTAAGTAAATTATCCAATATGGAAAAACAGCATCTGTCAGATTCTGTGTGTCCATTTATTTCATATCAAAGCACATTAATTGTGACATTATGATTGTTAATTTGATAAGACCACGTCTAGTATACCTATATGTAAGTTGAAGGAGGCGGCAAAGTTTTTGTTTTTATCCCAAAACAGTTTTTGAACAACTTCTGCTTCGTATGAGTATAAAAAACAAGTCGGCCAATAAGGGGTACAATTAGTGGCCCATAGAAATACCAACAGATTGTTGGAAAGACATATTTCCAAAGACTACATACATATTATCGATTAAGAAACCAAAGCATGCTCTTATATCTACTTCAGAAGTACTTGTTGGGCAATCATAACGTTGACTGTGATAGAAAGTGTGGAGAGTACAAAAACATTACAAAGCGCATCATAATTATTTTTAGAAAACAAAAAGCCAATTAATTAAATTTCAAGAAATATTAAATAAATTGCAATTAAATTGGCCGAATTTATCGTTTATTGGTGTTAGTGGCATGGATCCAGTATTAATAAATAATGAAATAAATCTTGTTGGAGTTTCGTTCTTATTAGGCAAATTTAGGCGGGTTGCCATTGCCCCCATGATACCAAAGTTAAGTATCTATTTGGCGGTACTAGATAGGGTGGGATTAAAAATGTTTGAGGGAGATATGTGTGAAGGATATTGCCTTGGCAAGAGATCGGAATGATGGGCTAGATGTATGTGCATCATCGCAAACCACGGGTCTGTTGTTTCAATCTATATGCGACAATGATGCATGTGCAGACAGTGAAGAAGATGGAGCAAAGAGACATTTGGGGTACATGTTAGATGTGATGTTATGGATAATAAAAAAAGTCAAATTTATTTTATATATAATTGATGTGTTCGAATAAAATCCGCCTAATTAACAACAAGTGCGTATATGCTTGCAATTCTGTATCAAAAAACACTTTGTTTAAGTTGGTATCACTTTTTCCAATCAGCAACCTTCGGATTCTGAGAGTGCTTTTATTCCATGCACAAAAAAATAGGAGGCTTTCCTGATTGTAGATATACATAATTCTTTTTCATCACAGGCATTTCAACCTGTTATTCCTGGGGTTGGTTTTTTAACACAGAAAGAATATGCAAACCAGACTGGATTCGAACACGATCCCCTATATCTCTTAGTTAAGAATGCCCTACCAATTGAAATCACTGGCCACCGGCAATCGTACCAGGCTCCACTGCTACAAAACAGAAAAACATTTCTACACCAATATAAATCAATCGTATTGCATTCTAAAACATACCACTGGTGATATAGTGTACTACAAGGGAACTGCATTTGTTTGGTAAAAACCGATACCTATATACCAAGCTGAGAACATTGCCATTACTGGTCACAAATTCATTTTGCACCATTTTTTTTGCACTCAGTGACAATGTCATCTCTCGATTCACCACTGTTTACCCTCACCACCTGCATTCAGGTGTTGTATTAAAATAATACTTATGTATGTTGTTCTTTCTCTGAAGAAAAACACTTATACACCTTGTAAATTGGAAATTTGTATCCATCGATCTACTGAAATTATTTCCATAATTGGAACACGAATAGAAGATGTTTGTTAAAACACCTAGTTGCTAATCGCACGATTTACAAAGGCCAGGAGATAAGTTAAAATCGGAAACATCCTAGCTGCCTGATCCATTTAGTGTACATTAATAAAATATGTTTCAATTTTTTTGGAAACCTGGTGACGTCTCTCAGATCTGCTATTGAACACAAAGGCATTAACAACATCTGAACAAAGTTTTCTCCACAAAATCATTGTACTGTATCTTTTTAATTGCCTCACGGTAATAAATTCAATTATTTTTTTAAAGATTCACCACGCATGACTATGAAAGCTTTGAAAAGTTCAGTCTCAGGGTAATCACATGCCATTTCAGGACCCACAAACCTATCAATTAGGAATTCGCCTGTCAAATCCACAACTTCCTGGTAATGAACATACACATCAGACGATTTAACCTCCTGAATCCCACAAAACATTGAAATAAGATTTACTCTGAGGCTTCTCCAACATTATACCATAGTCTAAAAAAACTCACCACCAGTCACAATTGCGGATGACTTTAGGGGGCTTACAATACTCATCCCCAGCCATATTGCTGCTGTATTAGGGTTTACAATACTCACCACCAGCATCACTTGTGGAATCGTACCTTAGGGAGGGGGGGGCTTACAATACTCACCACCAGCATCACTTGTAGGATGTACCTTAGGGAGGGACTCAATTACTCAACACCATCCATCATTGCTGCTTGTACCTTAGGGCGGTTACCAATACCACCACCATCCATCACTTGCCTGGCTGACCTTAGGGTTTACCAATTATCTCACCACCAGTCATCACTGCTGCTGTACCTTTACTGGGCTACAATACTCACCCCACAGTCATCACTTGCTGCTCTACCTTAGGGTTATAATATCACCATCCAGCCATCACGTGCTGATGTACTTTTTAGGGGGTTTACCATACTCATCATCAGCCACACTTGCTCTTGCTACACTTAGGGTTACAATACTCACCACCAGCCATCACATTCTGCTGTACCTTAGGGGGTACAATAACTCACCACCATCATCACTTGCTGGCTGTACCTTAAGGGGCTACAATACTCATCATCAGCCATCACTTGCTGGCTTACCTTAGGGGGTTACAATATCACCACCAGCCATCACTTGTTCAGATTTTACCTTAGGGGGTTACAAATACTCACCACACCCATCATTTCGCTGGCTTACCTTAGGGGTTACAATTACTCACCACCATCATCCACTTGCCTGATGTACTTTAGGGGTTACAAGACTTCACCACCAGTCATCACTTGCTGCTGTACTTAAGGGGGGTTACAATACTCACCAACAGTCATACTTGCGGCTGTACCTTAGGGGGGGTTACAATACTCACCCCCACCAGCCTCACTTTGCTGGCTGTACCTTAGGGGTTACAATATCTCACCACCAGTCATCACTTGCTGGCTGTACTTTAGGGAGGGGAGCTGTACAATACTCATCAATCAGCCATCACTTGCTGCTGTACCTTAGGGTTACAATACTCACATCAGCCAAAACTTGCTGCTTACTTTTAGGGGAGACTTAAACATTAGTCCCAAAACAATTCCGAACTTTTAAAATGACACCAAATGGTGCTCCACTTTTCTGATACTAAAGCTGATAACAGTGACATATCATATATTCTGATAACAGTAACATATCAATATAATTCTGCATAACAGTGGACATATATATATTCTGATAACATGACATATCATATAATTCTGGCAAGGTGGTTTGTTCCAATAACATTAGTACTAAATTCAAGCCGAGACAAAGCAAGTTTACAAGGCAATGCCAACTTGGACGTAATATAAGCCCGTACATTAAATTCTGTGGGATTTCATATTCACACCTTCAAAAATAATAAGGTATCTTCCTCTCATCATGGTGATGAATTGTATCAAGTTGTAAGATCCTGGAGTTTACAGTTTCGGATGTTCCTTACTATACCTGCCTTACGCTTTCACTAAGTGACAACTACGACCTTGACCTATGACCTCCGACCGACAAAAAACAATACGCATCTTCCTTCCATCTGATGCATCATTTGTACCCCGTTTTATGATCCTGAGCTTACTGTGAGTTCAAATACGTTATCTGTGATACAATGCCCAAATTAGACAGTGAACAGGCAGATGAATATTAATTATACCATGATACGTCCTTGTCTTTGATGGCAGTATAATACAACCTAACGAGTCAAGGACTGATCAGCTTCACAAGCCAAACAATATAGATCCTAACAACCTACACAAGATAGAATAATTGACATAATGAGAATCTTTCACAAATATGGACGATGTCACCATTTGTCAGTGATGGCTGCCAAAAATTTAGGCCTTGTCGGTGCTTTATGACTTTGAGCAGGGAGATCAAGCTCCCAGAACCTACACAAAAAACGCAAGAACAACATTCCTAGATTAACAATATTAAACAATTAAATGCCCAGGTAAGTCGATCTCAAAACATGCTAACTGCACCTCAAGCCACACAATGTTTTTTTTGTCTCATTTTCGTGCTAATTCCTTAAACAGATCAAACATAAGATGTCAGTTTAGATACCCAGATTGCAACGACCACTCCAAGGCAATATATGGAAATTGTAAGCATAATGACTGATGTTATAATAACTATAAAATATGAAAGCTAATGTGTGATGTCTTCAATGACTGCAGGCCATAGAAGTTCTGAACATTGACGACGCAATGTATAACTCCTGTATGTAGATTTAGAAGTCTTGAACATTTGACACACAATTTATTAACTTCCTGTAATGTAGATTTAGAAGTCTGAACATTGACCACACAATTTATAACTTCCTGTATGTAATTTAAGACAGTCTGAGCATTGACCACCACCATTCTTATTTAACTTCCTGTATGTAGATTTAGAAGTCTGAGCATTGACCACACAATTTATAACTTCCTGTATTGTAGATTTAGAAGTCTGAACATTGACCACACAATTTATAACTTCCTGATGTAGATTTAGAAGTCCAACATTGACACACACAATGTTATTAAAACTTCCTGTATTGTAGATTTAGAAGTCTGTAATATTGACCACACAATTTATAACTTCCTGTATGTAGATTTAGAAGTCCCGAACATTGACCACCAAAATGTTATAACTTCCTGTGGAGATTTAGAATCTGAACATTGACCACACAATTTATAACTTCCTTATGTAGATTTAGAAGCCGAACCATGACACAAAATGTATAATTCCTGTATGTAGATTTAGAAGTCTGAACATTGACCACACAATTTATAACTTCCTGTATGTAGATTTAGACGTCTGAACATTGGACACACAATTATAACTTCCTGATGTAGATTTAGACGTCTGAACATTGACCACACAATTTATAAACTTCCGTATGTAGATTGTTAGAACGGCAAATCACTGTCAACACAATGCATGCTGAAATGAAATTCCCATAATGCGCTTTCAGCAATCAAGTAAGCTGATGCATTCAATATAGTGTTTTGAAGTTTTGCATTTTTTTGTGGGTGAGGAGGGCAGTAGTAATTAAAATTGTTTTATAAAATTCAGCAGCCTAGTTATATTGCTATTAGAGCTGAAACGAATGTTCGAAGATTCGCGACATGAATAGTTAAATAGCGAATATTCGAATGATATTTAGTATATCGAATATTTGGTTCTGGCCAACATGATAGTACCCGTGAACTGCTGATGAAAACAGAACTCAGGGGGGGGTTAAAGATCACGTCCAGAAACTGCCCCGATTCTGGAGTTGTTGTATTAGCATTTACAACATGGTTATACCCAGATGAGCGAATACGGAATAAATATTGCTTTGTAGTATGCTTTACTGTTCAGTGCTAATTTATTTTGCCATGTTCTTTTTAATTAACTTTTTCTCAAAATAATTCTATATTTATCTAAACACAATTGCATAATTAATTCAATAACTATTATCAATATTTGATGTACCGAAACATACCAAACTCCTGTCTTGATATATAAATGACTTAAGGGGATTTCTTTTTGTTTTTGTGAAGTTTTATCATATATTGTATATCGTGATAATTCGTCCCACAATACGTATGCGCGATACGCAGAAAAAAATCGGTAATTTTTAGACAGATTGAATTCCAGAATAAAGCATGTTTATACAAAAATCTTGATTTGTTAAAGTTTGCAAATGTCTATTGTTTAATGCCTCAACATATTTACATATTTAACCATAGGCATATCTTTATTTTGCCTGACTAGGTTGTGATTCATTTCATACTTTTATTTTTATCTTGATCTGATTATTTTCGTATTTTTTTCCTTACAGTTTTCTAATACAAATCAAAATTAAGTAAAACCAAATCTAACGTTTTAGTAGTTAATACACAAAGAGTACTGAAATAATGCAAGACATTAGTGAAAAATGCAATGTCTTGAAAAATATTCGCGATATTATCACGATATTAAGAAAAAGATATTTGATATATCGTGATACAAAATGTTGGGATACCATCCTATAAATGACAGACCTGTAAATATTTTATGGGAATATACATGCTACTACATTATATGTTGTGACGAATATTCGAATTACGAATAGAATAAGTAGTCCCGAATATTCAAATATCATTTTTGGTATTCGTTTCAGCTATAATTGCTAAATAACGTACGTACTACTGTTAATTTTCTCTGTTGCTGCATTAAGTTTATCAATAAAGTTTTTTTAAATTAGTTTTCGTTTCAACGAAATATTAGCCCAGTTGTGAATCAGTTTGGAATTGAATAACAATTTCCATTGTTTGGAGGGGATTTTAGAAGTGAGCATGAGGGGGGGGGGGGGGGGAGAAGAGAGGTGAAGAGGTAGGGGGTGCAACATCTTTTCTGTGACTTCCAACTATCAACCAGCAGGACGGCCCGGTTATTGTTTGAAACATCCTTCTACCCATAATTCAAGTTATACCCAACATTCCATTCAACATTTTCCATGACCCATACAAGCAGATCTTGCTTTAACAACCTTAGACTTTTGATTATTGATTTGAATTATTTATTGTCTTTACGTCCCACCGAGAATAGTTTCACTCATAGGGAGCACGTCACCATTGCCAGTGTGAAGGGGCTGCAAAATTTAGGCCTGATACTTCGGCACTTCAGAGCTTCTTGAGCAGGGAGGGAGTTCTTTTTATCGTGCCACACCTTTTGCTCGACACGGACCTCGGTTTTCGGTCTCATTCGAATGACCGCCCCCATTCAGTCCTCTTTCGAGACACGCAAGGATACCGAGGACCTATTCTAACCCTGGATCCCCACAGTTTGTAACAACCGTTTAGATAGGATAGATGACGTAAATACTGAGCAATTCAATATGAATATGAAAACCTGAGTAATTTTCTTGATATATCCAAAGACTGTATGAATGTCATTATGGATGCATCTTGAATTTTTGTTGTTATAATAGAACTCCCATACAAAATCAATAACATTTCTGATTCCAATTCATCTAAATCGAATGTTAAAATTCTTGTGCACAGTAAAAAACCAGTTGAAACGTTCTCCCACACACATTCATCGATTCTAATATCATTGTGTGAAAAGGATTAAAACTTTACGGGTCATAAATTTTTCAGTGCTACCAATTTATTTAGCTGCCTCCTATTAATCAATTTTAAACTGGCAGTGTAATGAAATCCTGCACGATATCATAAACACATTTTTTGTGGGTTCAATTTTTTCCTACTCCCTGTCAAATATTTAAAATTGCAATGGATGCAGAATCAGTTATTCAGGTGCATCATTAAGACAAAATGATGAGAATAAAAATATATTCCATTATAATTGAACAGTGGTGATGTTGGGGGATTCTTGAATTTTCTCTGTCATTAGACAAAAATAGATAGATTGAAAGGACAAAGAAAATAAACATTCTATTTTTGTTAGCAAATATGCATCACTTCTGCATAGATTAGTGAATATATAAACATTAACCGACTTCAATTGAATGAACATTACTACCTGTAAGACAAAAACCTGATGTCATTTACATAATTTCCGCCAACAAGTCCATTAACTTATTAGATATGATACATTCTGCATGTTTGTGCGTGTTACAATTAACATTGCCTCCTGTTTAGCTCTTCTACGATCATCGCCCTCATGTAGACCTCTGATTCTATTATAGAATAAAGGTCCCACAGCATCGTCAAGAGGTGAGACCGAAAAAAACCGAGTCCCGAAAAAAACCGAGGTCCCGTCTGTCACCCACAGGTGTGTGGCATAAAAAAATCCTTCCTTAGCTCAAAGGCCCCGAGTCGCCGAGCATCAGGCCACAAAATTTTCAGCCCGTTCACCGGCAATGGTGATGTCATCCATACAAGTGAAATGTTCTCGAGTTCAACCGTACAAGTATTTCTTCATGAGATTTATTTTTTTTTCTAAATGCACATTATGTGGCAAAAAAGAAAAAAAAAACTAATTTTTTTTTATTAGCACTGTAACGACATCCAATTACGGGCGTACATGCATGCTTCAAAATTTTAGGGCACGAGGAAACATATACCTGCAATTAACAAACACCCCTAAAAATCTATGCATTAAACAAACACGGACGGTTTACCCCTTGTCAACACAGTATTTTTTATAGCAATTGTTAACGACATCCAGGATACGAGTACATGTAGGCTCAGGATTTACGAGCACAAGGAATACATATTATACCTGCAATTAACAAACACCCTAAAAGATGCATTAAACAAACACGGGCAGCATCTGTAAATGTACATGTAGCTACGCTTTCTCTTTGAGTTCCAAATGTCAATGCAAAAGAAAAAAGCCTGAATGCTGACCGCACGTGACCGACCGCTGACCGCACGGTAACCGCTGACCGCGAACGGTGACCGCACGCTGACGCAAAAATGTGACCGGTGACCGCATGCAGACCGCACGTGACCGCACGGAAAAATGGTAAAGTAGAACGTTTCAGGGACTGTATGTCAAAGTCGACGACCGGTCCCGGCCATTTTCCCTATAGGGCCATATAAATAGTAT
>CAJDSM010107560.1:0-12746 GCA_903981925.1 Ostrea lurida
TAAAGTGTCACATAAACCTGCATCGAACTGATAATGCGTGGTTAAGTTGCCTCGCTCAGCTATGAATGAGAGAACATAATCTCCAAGACGTTGGTCACGCTCTAAGTGTGTCCTCCGGTTTAGTAGAGCAGATAGTAAACAATAGCGTCCTCCCCGTGATCACTCGCACCGTTCAACGACCCGCCATGTAGAAAACTCCCTTTGTCTCTGACTTCAATACTCTTGATAGTTTATCTCCGATAGAGGAAATCATGAATAGACGTATAGGTTGTTTTGTTCCAAACCATTCGCAGTAGGCAGAGTGTTACGGAATCGCACAATTTTAATGGAATAAATTCTGGATTGACTGGAGGACGTAGCTGATGTGATGTGATCCTCACTACCCGTACACAGCTACCAGGCTACGCAAAGGAACACACGCCTGTGTTGGCCGAATAAAATAGCCAAACTCTATCTCCGTCCGCAAGGTAATTCGGTCAAAAAATTAGATGGATAAATTGTCTTGAAGAAGTTTAATTATTTTCGAGGATTATATTTAATTGATACAACAAAACGTATGGTTAGCAATTACATCTCATGTGTGTTTCAGGCGAGGCAACGAGCCAGAATGAGGTGAATCGACCCAAATAAAACCGAAAGATGCATTATATTGGACACAAGTAAGGGGCTCACGCGGACTACACCTGGTTGGGAGATGAATCGCATCTACCCCAACAAAAAATACCATCGAGAATACAGGTTGCATGAGTTTATTCACAGGTTGTGCTCTCTAGTTTACGAATACTATAACAGGGTGCTAAGTTTGCTTTGTGTTTCCAATAGTGTTTTCCTCTCTAATTTGTAATTTGACATACCGTTGTTAAATACAAATAATGCTCTTATTTCTGTTATCTAATGTCAGGATATGACTTTCGTAAGATTTTCTTTTTTTCCATGTCTGATGAAACCCGGCGTGGGCTCGGTCCCTATTGTTAAGGAGGTATTGCCGCTAAGATGTGCCGGACTGTCATAACGTTTGACGCCATACGCAAAGGAACGTAGACCGATTTAGATCCCATGACTTTTTAGGAAACCCGCTTACCACCTTCTTGTAGATGCTCTCCAATAGCAGGGCGACGCAGTGTATGTACGTCCCTAAGAAATAAATTCTAGTCCCAAAATATTTGGTGAGTTCCAAGCCTTTATAGATCGCTCATTTTTTGTATTTTATCTTTAAAACAGACCTCTCTATGTTTTTTATTCTTGTTATTTTTTTTTTAAGACTCACTCATAATGTTCATTTAGGTCTAGATGGCTTGTTGCTCTATGTGTTTTTTTCGGATGATTGAAATGGTCAAATGCTTCAATGTGCCAAGGGGTTCACGTAGATCCTTGTTACGCTCAAAAAATTCGAAAATGGTTCCACCTCGAAATGTATGTAGTGATGTAAATCAGAACCAAGTGATGTATGAGGGTATGATCAATGTTAAAAAATCTCTAGTCTTTGACGAAAAAACTCATGTACAGTTAAAATCATAAAGAGGGATATATTGACGTGTATTCAGCTTACTATTTACGCACCAATCCAAGCACACAAACATAAATATAAAAACAATTTCATTTCCGAATGCAGCTCTAAGTGAAGTGATATTAGTACTTTTTTTATTTCCCCAATTGCGAATGCTTTTTCCAGATGAGTCCGCGAGGTGTTATTCTACATATTTGCAAACAGTTTAAATTAAGAACTTAAAATTGATATCTTTCGGTTTATATGTTAGCTGTCTTAGTCTAAGAGTCATTGACCACAAGTCTTACATATGAAATAGATGGACTGTTTTGCAGCTGGCTTCATAGGGTATACATGATGATTAAGAGAACTGAAACAATTGGATTCGCTCGTCATACACTTTATATTATGATTTCAAGTTGCAAGCCCCTTACGTCACTTAGTAAGATTCCATATATGACATATACCCCCAAAATTAAGTTTATACAACTAAATGATAAGGATTACTTTCTAAAATGCTTTCGTAGAGGGGTATAAACGTACCTACAGTTCATACGCTTTGTACCATCTTAGAGCATTACGTATAATTTTCTCTACGGGGACAGTCCTACTATACCATACTAGTGTTCTGTCCATTTGAGGGCTACAGTTGTGATGCCTATGATCATTTATAAGGTATGGTGTCTTAAAAATTTACGCGTAGTTGATTAATGAAATGGAAATTGTTCACTAGATCTCCTGTACCCCCTCAACCCCCCTTTTCTCTTTAAATTATCGGACAAGGATGGGAACTATGTCAATTTCTGTTATGAGACCTGTTTTCAGTGCTTCACCGGAAGCTGTGGCAAAGATGGGTTTGCATGTGAACGAAGTTGAAATCGTGAAAAGCGCACACAAAAGGTAAACAAGGATTTCTAAGCATGCGTAAACATACATCAGCTCCTGGCTCCCGTAACTGTGGCAGATGTGTGAGTTTATTGGACGTGCTCCTTATTCTCTTTGATTTTTATTATCTGAAATCGCTCAAGGATTATTTTGAATGGTAACCACTAGTATCTTCAATGATTTGCAGAATATAATTGCATAGGACTAAGTGAAAGACAAAATTTCTT
Source organism: Ostrea lurida (assembly GCA_903981925.1). NCBI lineage: Eukaryota > Metazoa > Mollusca > Bivalvia > Ostreida > Ostreidae > Ostrea > Ostrea lurida. The sequence continues at coordinate 2,599 of CAJDSM010107560.1, forward strand.
TTAACATACTAGATCTTTGATATTATGTTTTATTAACCAAGAGTCTTATATATATTAAAAGAAATAATGAAAACATCAAATTTGTTACATTTTTTGGGTGGGTCAGATTTTGTTTAGTGTATTAATCCCAATTTGTAGTGTATTTAAGATAAGGTAAGGGGGAATAAATATCTATTACACCAAACCAGTACCTCTAATGTATGTACATGACAAGCAAATTTAACGATACAATAGCCTCAACCCATTTACTGTAATCTTACTCCGAGATGGCTTACTTGATCGGTAATCACTTCTGGATCTCACCAATGGCGTTGGAGAGCATTAAAGCCAATAGTCCATGGGCATGTCGTGTCGCATCTAGTGAAATCGGTCAAAAATGGGCCAAAGACTATTGAATACAATCCATTCAGCTCGTACGAGTATGTTGTCATAAAACAGTTTACTATAAAACCAAGAAGAAATATTGATTATTGGTGCCTTAAACGCTTAAGTTTTTCATAATATCAACGTTTGAACCGGATATATCTCAGTGATACTTTGTCTCATAACATATTGTATTAAATATGTTTGCGGGGTTATCTCATATGAGTTCAGGGGTTTGGGCTTTAAAGTATGATTAGGAAAAACCTTGATTTTTAACGCATACTGTTTATCACTATTATTTGCCCACCATAAATGGTTACTTTTTTATTTTCTTTGATAGCAACGTCTATTTTGATCCGTGGGCCAAAGCTATATATTACTCTCGAGTTTTTCGTTACTTTTTGTGAAACGCAACAGTTCCCGCACACCTTGGTAGTAATATATCTGAACACTTTGTATATGTTACTACTATTTTAATTATACAATACAAAAGTACTGATTTTTTTAACGTACTTTTATAATTTCACGTACATTCTTTTCTATGCTCTTGACGCAGCTCACTCCACGGAGTAATTATGCGAGTTGAGTGTGAACCGTTTTCTAATGGAAATCCTCATTGTCGCACCTGACTTAGACATCCAACACTGTATACGTTCTCAAGAAAGGTGTGAGATGGTTCATGCAGGATGAATGTAGTAATCAAAAGTGTAGTGTTAAAAACATTATACAGCAAACGTTTATATATATATAAGATTAAATCAAAGCTGAACTGGTACCAGGAATCAGGTAATTATTTCGATTCTTTTCAAAATTTTTAATTGTCAAATAAACACGACAATTTCCTTGTAATGTGTGCCGCTTTTCCTCAAATTTCAGGTATTAAAAAATTGACAACTTCACCTCAATATTCCTAGTGTTAATTGTCCAATTTCTTGTATTATTAATTAATTATGCGGAACATTATAAATCTAAATTCATTTATTCCAGTAAATGATTCATTTGGTTGTTGTCTGGGGCAGTCACTGTGAGCTATGTTTACCATAAATTTAGAGTGCGATTGTGTGTCTACTGGAACCAGAAATAGGCCCAAGTTTCAAAGAACTTTTTTATTGCATCCATATAACTGAGTGCTATTACTAAGATTTGAATTAGCTTAGTATATTATATAACATATTGTTAAGATAAAGCTTACTGAATATTCTCTAAACAACCCCCCATATCAAAATTGGCAAGTGAAATCAGTATGTTACGTTTCATTTTAAGCGGGACATAGAGAATTTTAAACAAAATTTGATGATTGTCGCCTAGAGGTTATGCATGGAGCGGTCTCCAGTCGTAAAGTTTATAATCGCCAGTCGAACGTCTAGCTCCTATCGCTTTTGGAGTAAATTTGCTGTTCCCTGCAGCATTTCGATTGCCCACAACATCCGCCATTCTTAACTCGGAGCTTTAAAAAATGCATTCAAATTTTAGCTCATTACCTTCTAATATACATTTATTAGGAGATGCAAAAATTTTAAGCTTAAGGTTGCCCATTTCAGCTTTCAGGAATTCTAAGGAATTTATGGTGTTTAAACCTTAGATAAATTCATTTCCTTTTCTAGATTCATTTTCCAGTTTACTCTAAATTTAATTATGAACAGGGAAACATGTGTTTGACATTGCCCACCCTCTTTTTAGTATTTCTGTCACAGGACATATCAAAACAGAAGTATAGGTCATACAACCAGAAAAATCCGCCAATCCCATTTTGAATCAAATATTGAATAAAATAGATAAAATGCTCATAAATTTTTCCAAAAATTTAGGCCAGTTTATAAAAAGAACCTGCTTATTTGTAAATATGCATAGATGTTTAATGTGCATATTAGGGATAATATCAATGTAGAATAACACCTATGACTAGAGGAATTCCACCATATGGAGTTATTCCCTTAGACTTATATATTTTTCTACGTTGCGTTATTAATTAATCTATCTATGGGAGAATAGGGATTTTTCTTCAACTTTATTCGAAAAGTTTACCCAAATATATTTATTAATATCCCAGTTGAATGAGAATTCCTTTAGAAGAATAATTTCTACTTCATGGGGGCCAAAGTTCTCCTCAATGAAATAACAGCCCCATTATTGAAAAAAGCCTTATGAATCACATAAGGGTGGAATCACTACTTAATATAAAACAGAGTACAAAATAGTTTATTGGTTGACACTAACCATGAAAACATTCCGAATAGTTAATTTATTTCCATCATAATAAAAAAAATTTACAATACTATTTAGCAAAGTCTTGAGCATTTCCATTGTATTTAGTCACTAATTAACAAGCTGTTCGCCTTTCTTTGGTTTTTAGAAATGAGCATGAAGAAATTTAAAAAATAATCTTACTCTGTTTTGATTAAATCATTGCTATTAAAAATTATATTATTAAGTTACATGGATTCATTTGCAAGGGTATGATGGCCTCATATTCCCCTGGTCAAAGTTTTATTTATCTCCGAGCCGTCCATATAACGATATGTACTACTGCAGAGCGATCAACTTTGAAATCGAACATGCAAAGAGCCTAGAGGACAGAACTCGGGGGAAAAAAACAAGGAAAAGTTGAGCGAAGGAAATTCATAATTATTAGTAGTACAACATTAAATCCAGCATTTTCAACTAATAACTTTATAAAGAACATTAAAGTTTAATGTTGTGAAACAAAGTTCGCTGAAAAGTCTAAGGCATGTTGCGTTTATATTAGCACTAAAAACCAAATGGTGCGCAGCTGCCTCACAGCTATGACGTCATCATAACGGTAAAACTTGTTCTTACAAACACGCAACCGTATTATTGTATTACGTCATGAGCGTGATTTTGGTGACATTAATTATCAAATTCTAAGTAAATGAATATTTACAATAATTTTTTGAGGAATACTCAAACTATAAGCATGGATTAAATCAGATTTGAACCTGTTCAAAAATAAATGGACGACAAGCGTATTGTATATCAGATTTCAACGGAGGATGATCATGAACCACCGACCGAAGCATCTGACATGGAAAAGGAGACATATATTCTAATAAGATACAAGGGAATATCGCCGAAACTCACAGATTTTTTCACTGGGCGAAACATGGCCCAGGGTGAGAATGGACCATGGTAGAATATAGATTAGTCGCAAAAGAATATGTTCTTTATTGGAAACTGTAACGGTAATCCTCATGTATGATTTACCACAGAACGCACTGTTCTTCATAATTGATAGCGGGGGGGGGGGCGGGCGGCTGTGCACGCATGAAAGGTGGTTGGCGAATCGTTTTTTTCTAAACTTGAAGGGGAGGGGGGTTGTATTATATAATATCTATTATAATGGTAATCTCAATATCATGTACAGTAGTCTGAAAATAGAATAGAATTATTATTTCATTCACGATTGCCAGTATCATGATGTTCCCACCTGTTATTCTATAATTCACAACTTAATAATATTCTATTCACACGCCGCTCTTTAGTGACAAGGCAAAGTTGTGTTGCAGGGATTATATACGAATCTCATTAATGCGCTCATCTTTTCGCAAATTACGGTCGGCAGTATATGACCTCGTCTTGCGCATACATTAATGCATTTAAGGCGATCATAGTTGATGATTTGTTTTCATACCCTTTTCTACTATAATTTTGAGTCGACGGGTAAACCCCGTTACTTTGTTCGTACTACGGGCTCACTGCCGGGGTGTGTACCGTGCGTCAGCAGAGGATGCTTTTACTCCTCTATGGCGCCTGATCCCTGCCTTCACCTTTTGCTCTGGGAGGTCCGTGTTCCCTACACTTACTGATTTTGGTATATATGTTGTTAGGGACTTAATAGGATTTATCGTTAACACCATTTTAGCTTGGTCGCCAGTTTTATATCCAAGGTTAAGAGTTAATAGATGGGTTTTTATTTCAGTGGCTCCGGTTACCAGGAGTTTCAGGGTCATAGTCTAGCATGGAAAATTCACAGCACCACATAATACTTTTGTTGGATACACAACTTGTCATGGAACCATAAAACATCATTTAAGTGCGAATATTGCATACTCCTAGAATGCTGTCCACCTTCTGACTCTTATGAAAATTTATTGATCTAAAATCGACATATATGAAGACATGCACCTGATTCTCGAACACTGATTTCCAGTGTGCATAACAATCCACTTTAGATTCTGTCCATGTTTAATATATAAAAGTCAATTTCTTCAACTGTTTCTGAGTATAGATAGAGACTCGTCGGACTTATGGGTTAGAATATTTGACTGTCCTCCGCAAATTCCCTTGTATGTGTGGATAGAGGCACCTATGAAGTAGGGCTCGTGTCCCAAAAAATACCGACGCGTCCCGTGTTCGCAGGCAGGTGTGGCGACGATTTTAAACACCACTCTTCCTGATCAAAGAGCCATTAGTTGGATGCCGAACATAGGTCTATATTATTTTTTGCGAGCCCTTACCGAGGCCAAATGTGGCGTCTCCATAAGAATTGAAAATGTATTCTCGCGAGTTAGTGACGTTCATTTTTTTAAAGATAATCAATCAATTCAATCAATAAGTAAAATATGATACAAGATAGAGATAATGCATGGACAGTTGGATATAGGTTAAATCTGATAATGGTACAACCAACAGTGAGATAAGTGAGGGACATTTGCTGGGTCGTTCAGTTTGCGTATAAACTGAACCCTGTGCGCTTTATTTAGGGATACTTTCTCCTGTGTTTTGGCATCTGGGTTTTGGAAAATAGTGTGTACATAAAGGGCAAAGATAACAATAGTGATCAATTCCCGTAAGTCCTAAATAGGAACAGGGGAGGGACGGGAGTTGGGGGCAACACTCACCAGAAATGATCAGATGCCCTAGGAGGAGCAAGATCTCCTGTCGAGCCGGGCCCACACTTTGCGATGCGAGCCTCAAAATCCAGCTCAATGAGAATTAGTTTTCATATAACGAAATTGAGATTTTATTATTTATGTTTTGCATATTGACTGATTCTTTTTGATGAATCCTGTATTGGTCTTTAAACATCCCTCGTGTTCTAAATCTTTTAAGAGTATAAGTAATACACAAATTTTGACTTACGGGCCAGGTAAACGGAAATCCTAAGTCAACAATCCTAAGTCTGTATTGAAAAATATAACAGTACTGAAGACAGCCGGGTGCTTACGCGGTTCATACAATTGACATAGTTCTTGATTATTAGTTTTGATAAATTATTAATCTTTAGCCTCTTCTTAACAAATCATAGTAAACTCAGTGCGGTAGTATGTTGCACGCACCAGTTCCATCTATTGATCTACCAGACAACAGTGGCCTCGTTATTGTGATTGTTATATGGAAATTTATGTGACAGGAGAGCAACAAACCGGGTTTCAATTGCTACTTCAGTCGGGGTTCATTACACACAAGGACACATATGAAGTTGGTGGAATGTAAGACACTATGTGTGTATTAGATACGCGCTCCCTGGTCTACTCGTCCACATGTCGTGAGGATGTATGGTGCCTTCTATTTATGACGCTATTTTGAGGGCGGAAAGTTTGATGGGTATAGACAATGGATGACATTATTTCTAAAATTGAAAAAGCTGCATTTAATGGAATTACGCTGCAGGATTTTTGACTTGCTTACATGAGTGTGTTCGCGTCCAGAGGCAGTGGGTGTCCAATTAGTTCAGCTGAAGTAGACTTCGAAATATAGTGGGTCAACCAAGCTATTTCAGGTTTATGTGGATAGAAGATCACGTATGTGGAGTATCCGGAGAGGGTGTGGCATCGATGAATTCTCAATATGGATGTGTGGCGCATAACGGTGCTCGGAGTGGGTGATGTGTGGCATGAAGTGGTGGACTGATGAGTCCGAATGGAATGACACAAAAACCGTGGAAAGGATCACGCAACCGAGCATTATCCAGTTGGTGGATCGGTTGCGTGGGGACCGGCCAGAAGGCTGCCGAGAGGTGGAGGAGGAACAGAGAAGTGGGAAAAGCTCCTCACGGTCCACCGCCCTAGGGCGCCATATCACCATGACCAAAAATAACAGGTGGAGCTACTTATAGTCTCGTCGGCTCGTCTGCGCCTCTGGTCGTGGCCTCTCCGGCTCCTGCCCGTGATGGCACGTGCTATACCTACGCGCGCTCTAGGTCATGTGCCTGTGGGACGGCTCGTCTCCGACGCTCGCTGACGCGTCCGTGCGTGTGGCATGCCTGACCTGGCAGTCTATTTGTGGTGGGTCCTGCCTCTCATCCCTCTGCAATCATCCCGTAGTCATCCGGTTCTGGTGGCTCCGGTCATCTCCTCTGCTTCTCTCTCATTACTCTCTTCTCTGCTCTACTCAGGGCTGGGTCTCTGCTATTATACGAATAATGAACGTCTTCCTCTCTATATGTTTCGTGGCGGTATGCATATTGCCACCGAGAAAATATTTGGTCACCATGTGTCGCGAATATAAAATTCGCCATCCATTTATGACTCTGCTTTCATATGCGCTCCAATTCTGATTGTGTGAAAGATCATTTCCGAGTGTGCTGTTTTATGTCCAAGTAAATCTATGTAAATATAATGTGTTGTGTGTTCGCGGTACGGTTCTCTCCGTTGCAATTATACACTGCTGCGCATCCTCTCCTCCTATCTAGCTCCTGAATTAGTATGCGGTACAATTTATAAGATTCATATTTTCGTTTCATTGATTTTATATTCTTTAAAAACAACAAACTGTTTTTTGTTCATTAGACTTTACTGTTTTTCAGCGTCGCGTGATCTTTTAGAAAAGAGAATCACTACTCAATGCTTAAAAACGTTGCTTTAACAGTGATCGGTATGAGACGCGTGATCGCTAGTGATGCCTTGCTGTGGATATAATCACGATAGTTGTTCTCTTAATGATTATATTTTCATACGAATTCCTCGATATTAAACTGTGCTATAGCAGCATGACTCTCTACTCTTCGAGAATTACCTCTATACAAAACAGTACATTGGCTGTATCGTTCACATTATTCATTTTACGCTCTTATCTGATAGGGTCACTCATCAATACAATTCTGTGTATGTTCATACATGACCAGGTTACATTCAGGATAAAGTTGTCCATCAAATAGCCTTGGCAAATGGTTGTTGTGGTTTTCTCTTACAGTTGGTTCTTGTTGAATGTACCTTTAATAAATGCGCAGTTGGCTATTTCTAGTGTGAAAAAGAGTTTCCAACATTTGACCTTTGCAACTTCATCCGCGTCTTGATAGCCGTGCACTTCTCTCAAATGTAGATTATCATAACCATGAAAAAGGGAAGATATAAATCAGTCACTGCTTGGTGTTAAGAGCTCTAAGATGAGAGAATTAAGTCGTGCTTGTTATTTGAACATATATGTGATAACTTTAAACTACATGTATACTCCGAATTGTATATAACTCGTCTAAGTTGTAATTATAGAATCATGTTCCCATTCTCGCATAGCACTAACTCAGAGGTCATAGTCAACGCTCAGTTTTACACAGTGTTCACATAAATATACGCTGATGCTGTGGCATAACTGTACCACCCTAGACTAACGTGACTACTCTCTTCCGAACCGAACATGAATATTCAAATTCTGTAGTCAATACAAAATACGAAGATTTTTATTCCAACTCTTTGTTCTATCCCAAGTTAGCACTCTTATGTTATTAAGATTATTGTTTAAAAGATATCAATACGTGGAAAAACTAATATATAAAACACTATATGATCATTCGTTTTCACTATTTCTTCTTGTGTGGCGTGAAGTTTCAAAAAGTAGCATAGTTTTGATAAAAGTATGCGTCTATAATTGGCAAAGTGAAAAAATAACTCATTCAGATAATATAACGCCGTATTCCTCCACTTGTAGCTATTACTTAACCAAGTTACTGATAAAAAACAATACTTCTTATAAATAGTGCTGATATTAATCCAAAATTCGGAAGAATTGTATTTAGTAATGAGGTACAACATTCACGCTCTTTAATTAATAACCATGCAAATTCTAGTAAGGAAACATAAAGTGGTGATGGTTCATCGCCGTCAAAATCTTTACGGTAGGTTGGCCTGTCGCATCATAAGTGTGTGGAGGGTGTTGTGCTGGAAGATATTGACATCAATTTCATTTTCACAATGCAAATTATTGTTGCTCATACGTGTATAGAGTAAATCATATATATACTCTACTATTTTAGCGTCATTACTAAGTCGTTTTATTTATTGTCACATACAATTCTCAATGTTTTTGGGAAACTTTATAGATAATTGGAGTAATATGGTTCATGTTTTGCTATTGATTACGTTACAAAAGCAGATTCGGAATCATTGCATGTCGAATTATATTTCAAAGCGCTGACGGATTCTCACATACGTCTGCTAACTTTTATATTTCATAGAACTATGTACTTTATCCAAAAATTCCAGATGAATTCCACAGGTCTCATAATTATAAGACCCATACTAGCACTCTCTCTCGGTAAAAGGCTTCGATACAGGAACTTGAATTATTGCTAAGTTAATCACCTAAAATGTTAAATTCTAGGCTTCATTGTTTCTTATTCAACAATTGTTAAAAGATATTCTAATATAACTCAATAAAGCATGGTATTTTGTATTGAAAAGAGACAAAACAATAAATTGCAATACATGTAAGTCAGTAGTCTTCTGGACTAAATCTTATTAATCGAAGTACTTTCGTCTTGTACTGCTTCGTGATGTAATAAATAATGTTTCAATACAGGATGTTTCTGTGAAAACCAGTCTGTAAAATTCAACTTAATTATATCGATATTAGTGATCTTTTATATTCTCCTCTTGACAGGTAGTTCACTAATATGGTAATTATACTCTAAAACATTTATTAGGACTTTCTAAGATACATATTCGTACGAATAGATATTAATGTAAGTTGCATGTAACCAAAGTGTACAATTTGTAATGGTATTGTTAAGCGAAACACTGTGTAAATGATGCGGATACTTAGTATAGTTTATTCGTGTACACATTATAAACATAATATATAAGTTTCATATAAACGAACTGGCAATGTATATTTAATAATCGTCATTGGTACATTCTCATAGTATAACATAATAATATAAGATTTTAAACGACTTCTCTATTTGCCAATATTAGACATGTCGCCTTTTTTGCTTTTTCGGGTGTACTCGTTCTTCTGGCTAGTGTACTTATGGTAAGTGACGATCAGCTAAATTCAACGACAAACAATCGATTACCTGCACAAAATTCGCATGTGTGACACGTGAAATACAAACCAGTGTACATGTTCAAACTAACGTATCAGCTAATAACTACATTGGTAATTATTTATAAAGTTGATCCGCATACTGTTTACGATTTTTTGCCGTCTAAGACTTCGTCATAATAAGTTAATAATTATTTAATGTTAAACTGAAAATATATTTAACGTATTTTTTGAATGCCTATATTATGCAAAAGTGTGCAAATATCCGGTGAATGTGTTGTCACAGACTTCCGCTAGTGCGTTTATCTGTTGTGCGAAAGGCCAAAGCATATACGAAATTTCGATAGTTAAGGGGTGCTCAATAGTCGGATCGGTGTCGTAAGCTTATAAGTGCGGCCTCTCAAAACTCAGCTCGTACCGTATGCTCGTTGCATCACGAACCCCCATCAACTATCGCACGACGTGAGGAGCCGGTCACGTATGAACACGAATACCTCGTCGCAATCACAGGCGGTTTAGGGCTTAGGTAGTTTCATTAATTTATAGGTTTGTCCGTCGCATTGATA
>CAJDSM010107567.1:0-11627 GCA_903981925.1 Ostrea lurida
TGTTCCTGACGTAGCACTCATTGATAAGTTTGTCAATGACGTAAGGCGCTTTATTTCTTCATTAGGAAATCCTCCACTAGGAAAGGAGTTATTGTTATTGTTAATCCCTGAGTTCCTGAAGAAGAATTCATAATCTTTAAAATAGTTCCAGTTTTCTATGGATCCTTTGCGAAGTTGGTTGAGCTTAGATCTAAAATAAACATATTGAGGCCAGATGTAGAAATACATTCTTTTGGATTTGGTCTTATATATTCTCCAGATTAGATAATCGGCTCTCAGAGTGGTTTCATTCTCCGTTCTACAGTCGCCATCCGTAAGATTCACTTATTCTCGTTATGTATGGAAAGATCAATGGCTTGATATTTCGGAGGAATTGCTCTCTTGGTACAAGGATTTCAATTGTTGATTTTGACAGTTGTAACACGTCTCCCAAGTCGTACCGCATATGGTACTGATGATGTAGTCGACATGCACTTTTGTACTGCCGTCATACAAAAGAGATTCGGAATAAAGACTGTTCGTGAAAAGAAATATTAAATTTCATTTTTGGTTCAGACAATCGTAAAATGGAAACAAATATGGAAAGGAAGAGTATTGATGATTTTTTAAGGGTTAAAGGTCAAGACAACTCACATTCTGTTTGACGTTGTTTCGGTTCCAAGTTACATAGGTCTTGCTTGTTGTTCGTGTTGGTTCGTGGAGACAAAATTAACACCCGATCCTGTTCTTCGCATCCTGACACAATTTGTTTAACGTTTATTGTCGTGGGGTACTTTAATTGCTTTATACCAAATTCTTTCCGAATGCTTGATACGTTTTAAATCTGTCGATAAAAGGACTTATTACTAGAAACTTACCGATACTTTTAGAGAGATCCATTGTATCTAACCTATGGAATGTGACTATCTTTTTACAATCTACGCCTCACACAAGTAACATTCCTGTGTCTGTTTATATCCTATCCAGTGTTGGTCACTGCTCACATTTGCATTACAATAATAGATGTACTTCAAATTGACCGAATGCCACGTTGTAAGGATACTGCTACTTACCAAAAGTCGATCGATCCTCTATAGTCCTCATTTTCTTTTCTTTTTTCCGGCTCAATCCCTCTCTTTACGCTGCAAATGAAGAAATAATCTCTGCCCAGTAATCTATCTTCATACCTGATTTGTCGGTTTCTAATACCTTATTGGCATCTTACTAATGAGTCACCTCATCTGCTCCTAATACTCATACTGTCTTTTACTCAGAACTATCCCTCCGTATTCCTATCAGCGATTTCTCACAAGACAACTTCTTCTCGAGTGGAGCTGTATTACTCTACATTACGGGTAAAACGGCGCGTGAATTATGGAGATGTATCACTTATATAGAGACTATTATAAGAGGAAAGGAGCGCTTCGCTCCTAGGTCGACGTGTCTCGATATATATATGTGCAGTGCGCATCCATAATACATAGCGAATGCATCTTAGCACGCTCTCTCTCACAAACTAACACAACACTCATTCTCTCCTTTGCTATTTCTAAAAAACTCAAATACAAATAAAAACAGATGCTTCTTTGTCTGTTGTCATTGCATATTGCATTCGATTTTATCATAAAATACTATTTCTTCTACTCTATTGCCTCCTAAAGATGTAATTACTATGCGCCCATTCTAATATCTCAATTCTTTAAGTTTCACCCATCTATCTATTATATTATGATATGTTTCTGGTCCCAGTCTGATTAACACACCAAAACCTTCCCATTTCGTTCAACGAACGAAATATACAAAGGGGGGGGGGGTTAATAGACTCTGGCTAAATTCAGACTGGTTGTTTTCGAGCTTGTATATTGTATTAACAAATTATAAGCTCACTAAGATTGCATTAGTAAGTTCACATAAAAAATAGCTCAAGAGAGAGATGAACCCTCACGTATATTCGCAATTACGCAGTCCATAGAGATAATTTGGTTGATTACGAGGATTCCACTGTCTCACATTCACAAATGATTTGGATAAAAAAACTTTATATGTCAAGAATCTTCTATATATTTATTCTCTCACAAGCTCACTACCAGATGCATTAGGACGACCCCGCTCACGATAAGGAATAAACTTACGACAGTTACATTTGTCAAACTAATCATAATCCAATAATATACAATCGAGATCTCATTTAGGTTCAATATATATCATTGATGCACAACACAATAGAGGTGACAGAGAGAAGGACAGAAGGAGAGATACTCGATTTTAGTCCGCATGAGTGTTTAGGATTAGTATATTATTAAGGGTCTGAACATCAAGGAGTATCGGCTATTATCGTATTTCGCTGAGTAGGGGCTTAGTCCGTCCTAATTGCATGATTTTGTAAGTTCATGTAGAATGATAGTAGTTATAGAAGACTTTCTTGAATATCAGAATTGAATTACTATCAGCACTCATTCATGGTGAATGTGTCACGGATGTAACCTCAACATGTATATATATAGGTGCTGGATAATATGGTCTAAATGGAACTGTATGTGGAGAGTTATATATTAGTGTATCTTTTAGTCGATAATACACACTGGTGGATATAAAATAATATCTGACGCACTCTCACTCTCACTTGGATCATAATGTGAGTGTAAAGGTAAACTTTCAGCAAATTACGGATAGGTGTAGAATATACACCTGCCCGGGCCTCTGCTTCTTGTAAATGATGCGCGGGGATGCACGTTGTTGGTATCGCGCGTATCTATGTAATGCCAGGCGTCGATGGTTTTTTACACTCAGTCTGAGGCTCAAAAACACAGGTAGTTCGCTAAGGGTGCACTCGAGAATAAGCACGGTATGAGGAATGTGGCCATGTTATATTACACCATTTTTAGGACACTAAGATACAATTTTATAACAGATCTGGCACGCTTGGTATCGTATATTAGATCCATATTTATATATCAGACACTAATCTGTTGTGTTATTTTTTGCTTTCTCTCATTAAACGACACAGATGATCGGTTTCGCGTGTATATTTAACAATTGGGATACTAGAAGGAAGTAGAACTTTTTTTTAAAATTGAGGACATGGAAAATTGAGGAGATGAGCTCTCTCTGCTCACATATATCACGCCATCACTCAATGTATTTACTACCCGTAATTAAATCGCTCAAGCGTAGAAGGAAGGTTTTTTTAAAATCGTTAGATCGGGGGATATTTTTAAACATTATTTAGAGAGCATTCTCATTTGAATTCGCAAACATTTTAAAACGCAAATCAAGATAAAATAGTTACTGGCAATTATTTCTCATTTGCAGGCGTAAAAGAGATGGTCGATAAAAAATTGTGGATCGATCGATTTTGTATCAGTATCCTACAACGTGGCATTCGTTCAATTGGGGAAGTACCAGTCTATATTTGTAATGCAAAATGTGAGCAAGTTGACCAATGATTCCTGGATAGTATAACAAGACACAGGAAATGTTCACTCTTTGTGAAGGCGTATTGTAGTAAACTGAGGTCACATTCCATAGGTTAGCTACAATAGGATCTCTCTAGAAATATGCGTAAGTTTTCTAGTAATAAGTTCTTTTATCGACAGATTTAAAAGTAAAGCAATCGAAAGGAATTGTATGAAAGCACTTTAAAGGTACGACGCACTCGAGCAATAAACGTTAACAATTATGTCAGATTGCATAGAAATGGATCGGGTGTTAATTTTTGTCTCGACGAACAACCACGGAACAACAATAGAAACCTATGTAACTTGGAAGCGAACAAGCGTTCAACAGAATGTGAATTGTCTTTAACCTTATACCCTTAAGCGAAATCATCATACTCTTCGCTTTCCTATAATTTGTTTCATTTTATATTGTCTCCATGAAAACAGAAATTATACTATTTTTTTCACGACAGGTTTATTCAATTCTGCTTTGTATGACGTGCATAACAAAGTGCATGAACTCACTAACAATGCATCCAGATCATAATGCGGTAACGACGGGGACGTGTTAGCAATCTGGTCAAAGATCAAAATTGAAATCTGTAGCCAGAGAGGCAGTTCACCTCCAATATCACAGCCATTGATCTTTCCAACAATCGCGAAAGATAGTTGAAGTCTTACGGATGGCGATCTTTAAACGGAATATACCAAGCTCTGAAGAGCATTTATCTATCTGAAATTAATATAAAACAAATCCAAAATATAATATGAATGTATTCTATACATCTGCTAATAATGTGTATCGTGTTGACGGATCTAGAAGCTCATCAAACCTATCCGTCGCAGAGAGGATCCAATATAACAGAATGGAAGTTAGTAAAGAGATGAAATTCTCTCGTAGAAGAAGCTATTGAATAAGTCTTTCCTAAGTGTACAGGGATTCTCTAATGGAGTGAGCAAAAGTAAGATAAGGTCGCATTACCGTGCAAGTTTGCACAACTATACAAATGAGTATGTATGCCGACAAGAAAGAGGAGATTCCTATTTATTTAAAAAGACTTCTCACACACTACTCGAGAAATCAGTGCGAAAATTGATCTGATCTGTAGATATGTATCAGCTGATGAACAGAAGGTAATATGTGCTTAGGTTAAATGCACGCTCCTCAAACATGCTATGAAGACTACAGTACATTTATAACCATGGTGTCTTCGTCTTTAGTGAATTGAGTTGATCACCGCACTAACTCGAGGAAGAGAGCCAGACATTTAAAAAGGATGACACGCACCGATAAGATTTGTTTCTGGGCAAGATTTCCTAAGCTTCACTGGAGAACATCAAATCTAGGCATATTGAGTGAGTATGGATCGCACGATAATGACTGACTCCAGATGGACGATACTTTAGACAAACATCAGGAGGTAGAAAGATTACGATCGCACGCACTCTTATCACGTGTAAGACTCAGAGAAGGAAAATCTAATGTGATGATTGTTTATACAAGAGCTCACATGTACTCGCGTACATAATATGGAAATTGATGATGAAGTATGATCAATAGAAAGTGTCGTAGATGTAGGAAACTCTGTGTTTAAAACTGTCTAGATAATTGACATGAAGGACGAATCGATTAGTACGCGAAGCAAGAGCATTAGCCATAAGAGTCACCTAATAGGAGAGGGTATCCAGCGTTGTAGCACACGATTGGCTACTCCAGGGGAGCGAACAGGATGGCTTTGTCGTTTAACTTCGTTAGGCAACTCTAAGTACAGATTATGTCAATTCTAGAAGCAGTACGAAATCAAAGTAGTAGTATCAGTTCATCAAAGCTACTGTGGCTCCCACTTCGTCTCCCAGTCCCAACCGAAACCCTATGTTATCGAAGATACTATAATATATCATTATTTTATCACAACATCGGCTTTTATTAGAAGATCAGATGTGGATCCCAACTCATTATCGTTTAGTATGATTCCATAGCAAAGCGGAATGCTGAAATTTTTCATGCATATAGGAAGGGAACGATCAACTACCGTCGTTATCTTAAGAGAGAGTACACTAGATGCTTGTTCACATCTTCTGTAGCAAAGAACAACACTTAAATAAACTGTTTCTACCGACAGTAGCGATTGCGACTTCGGGTCGGACTATCGTGCCGGTGTTCATTAGAGCTTCAGAATCTTTAAAACTAATATGTTATATGGCTGTTTCTGAAAGATTTGCACGCCTTGTCGGAACTCTACGTCAGTATGCAAATAGTGTATGGTTACTAACGAGCCATGGATCAGAGATGGAAGAATGATAAGGGTGAATTCTTAAACGGTCTTTCCAAATTAAAGGTGATCGATTTCTCACAAAACGCCATTTAACGAATGTGCACGCAAACTTTTTCAAAGTCAATCATCAATCTTTGAAACTTTGCTACTGAATGAAAATCTTCTCACTACAGTTCCAGATACTGTCTAATATGGCAAGCTGGGATACTTTCATGTACAACGCACGACTCGCTTCAAATGATAGTCCACATAACAACGATAATAGAGGCCAATCTCGAACGAAGAGCATTACTACCACTTAAATCATCTGAAAAGGTACAGATAGATGTTAGAGGTAACCCCTTTGATCTGCTTATGTACACATGGGATGCTGCAATCCAAGAGTGGTGATCGTCTCGGTCTACCCCGAGTGAAAATAGAGTCGATATATATGGTTTACATTCTTGAAGAACGAAAACTTATCTTGCAATGAGTGAACTAATTATGAAACTGTTAAGATGCTAAGACCGATTGGTGATCCTCTCTGAGACTGCAATAGCGAAATTTCAAAGAGTGTAGTGTGGGTTTGCGCTAGAGAGTACGAACCTTTCACGAAATCCAGTCTATGTCCAATTTGCACACTCTCGTTTGCTCTCTCTATGGTGAGATAATTCGCGGACCAATTTTCTATACCGTACACGCACACTCACTCACTTTCGCTAGTATGTACAACTTAAAAAAAAAAAAATAAAGAATCTTGAGAAACTCCGGTTCTTTTGGAGGAAAAGCTTCCCATAAGTATGCATGTCAGAGAAAATTATACGAATCCACAGCCTAATCATATCCGACGACGCGTATATTCCGTAATGATCTCGAGTGTGTCATATGTGGACGTTCAGGGTAACCGCTGTCGAGAAAATATCCTGGACCGTAAGGTGGATATGTCAGTAACTTATTAGACAAGAGAAAATCTTCGTATTGCCAGCTGCAAGACAAAGATTTTGACGCCCGAGTAGTCCCCATCAGAAGAAGTGGTTAAATTCATCCCACAAGAGTAAATATGTTGATATTCGTTATAACAGCCGCGTTTGTCTGAAATCTGAGTGGGGAATCTTATGAAATTCAGGTCGCAAAGATCCATGCAATTCACTACTATAGGCAAAACTTGTTCTGAATTCATTCAAAGATGGAAGTTCATTGAGATCAAACCTTCCAAAAGACATTTGTTTATTTGGTGAAATATCAAGCCATGATGTTAATGAAAGCAACTGAAGAAACAATGCAAAAGCAAAAATTGTCAATGTTCTAACGATAAAATCACCGGGATTTCATTCATTAATCATAGAGGATAGATATAGTCCGAGAGAGAGGTGATAGCGTTGTCAGTGATGGCTATAATATATATATATTAATAAATATCTATATCAAATTTTGGGTTTGGAACAGACTTTTTTATGACAAAATCTGAAGGTATGAAAAGAATACAGTACGGTGGGTTAGTGGAGTAGAGCCATTAAAGGAGTCCAGAATGAACCTTGTTATCGAGGAAATCTCGGGACTTATGATCATGATAGAGAGTAGTCATCAGAAGCGATTCGTCCAAGATGAGTAGAGGTGTGACGATATATGTGAAAAATTCGGTTACACAGATTAAGTGTTTTGGATTCCAAATACGGAATGCTTATGAGACTCTGATATACGGTACGGTATTAATTGCGTGGAGATAGATAGTCTCTCTC
Source organism: Ostrea lurida (assembly GCA_903981925.1). Classification (NCBI taxonomy): domain Eukaryota; kingdom Metazoa; phylum Mollusca; class Bivalvia; order Ostreida; family Ostreidae; genus Ostrea; species Ostrea lurida. Next base: position 7,411 of record CAJDSM010107567.1, read on the forward strand.
GACGATCCACTGACTGTATTATCTTGACTAAGCTTAGTGAGCTTATGAGAGATACAGATTATATCTCAGAGGTGAGTAGTGTTTGAATATTGAATAATGGAGACTCGACTCTGTCCTGTTGAGTATATTGTTAAGTAAGGACACTTGTCCGTAGATTAGACCGATAAAGTATAGATGAAAAAATTACGCTGTATGTTAATTTAATCCGTCGGAATTCTGCATGGACGGTGAAAGGTAGATATGGGATATAGAAAAACAGGGTTAGTGAAGGTGGGGATGCGATCACGTCATAGACTATCATAGCATCATGAAGTGCGTTAGGAACGACTTCAAGAGAGCATAAGGTTCATTCTGTAAACGTGCACGAAGAGAATTAGCAATATGACTTAGCATAGAGCAAGAGTTACACTTAGATCTTCTTAGATTAGCTTACCTTAAAGCATTATTTTGATCTCGATAATACTGCAAGTTAGTTCTTATCTGAATATAGACTGATATCTGTGGTAATTTTCATGTTGTGTGGTGTATTATTTATATGTATATTATGTTAAAAGACACGGACCACAAGAAACTAGTTTTATAGTCCTAACTAATTGCTAATACGTCTGTTTTAAATAAATGGTTGTGGTATAAGAAACATGATAAATCAATAGTCACAAACACCAGGAGGTGAGAGAGTGTGTCGTCTAAAACGTAACTCATAAATGATAACAAAAACTCCAACTACACACACTCGCCTGATAGGCGGAGCGTGCAAACACGGACCGAGGTGATATATAGGTCTGGCTCACGAGAATCATCACAACGAAGCGTAGAATATCACTGTGCCATGTGGAGAGGGGAAGCTTCGCGTACTCAGACACATTAACTGAGACTTGGTGCGATATATACACATCTGTGATTCCGTCTTGTCGAAATAGAAGTAACAGGACTTATACCTCGTAGCAGGCAAATCTAGTAAGGGAAAAATGACAGTTTTGACAAATGGGTAACAGACACAACATAATCAGTTATACATATGACTTAGTGATTACATTTGTAATCGCAAGCCAGTTCGACAGTAATTGAATGAGTTCCTCACTCTCAGCTCATCTTCCAGTCATGTAATCACGGTGGTGACGGCAGACACAGACTCTCGTGCGGAAAAAGCAAACCGTTAGATCGGTTCAAATATAATATTAAAAGAACAAAATTTATCAGCTAGATACAGAATTGCGAGCATATACCAGAAATAGAGCAGAATATGTGCGTGATTTAAGACCAATGCTAGCTCTTATATGAATCAGAATGTGGTTGTGTTCACACAAACACACGCGCTCACGACACATCATGATATGATCCACCAAAATAAGCGAGATATTAAGGTGTCCCGGCACAATATGAATCGAGCAGCTGAGAATGAGATCTCATAATAGATTGAGGTTTACACAGACTTCAAAGCACGGTCTTGCATATCAGGTCTAGTACCACCACTCGATGAGACAGCCGGATCAGGCAATTTCATCGAGAACAATGAAAAGGGATTATTATTGTTAGAAAAAAGGATCGGCAGTGAGGATGGTGAATAACTATTCTGAAATAGCTGATATATTGAAACTCACGATACGCTAGCAATGCAGAATACAGGAAAATGATACAATCGATATGTATTAAGAAAGAGGAGAATACGTTGACTCGCAGGCTCAATAAAGGTAAATACAGGCAGGGTACGTTGAGAGAATCTCGCATAAAATAACTGCAACAGTTTTTAGAGAAAATACGTAATAAGTATGAATCGATGATTTCAGGTTTAATGAGATAGGATTCGCTCACTCTTATGTGCGAAGAATGATGTCACAGATAATCATACTCGTCACTACTAGGACTATATCAGAGAGAATCTCATTAGAGTGGGATGCATATGACTTCTACAGATAGAAAGAACTAGAGAGAGAATAGTTAAATGCTTAATTATATAGAGCAAGACGCATAGCACATGACTCCTTCGACAGAGGAGAATTCAAGCACCCAAAGTGGTTGTCTCCAAAGGACGAAAAAACTGAGATCGCTTTCTGGGTTCGTATGTTTTTCAACTGGATATCAGCATAGTGCCCATGATACACGACACGATTAAAAAGTGAGAAGATTAGACTTTGTTTGACAAAACTTTTATTTCGCCTGAATTATGAACTCGCGTAAAACACCCTTAACAGTCGGTTCTGATCATAGAACTTCTTTGCATTCTAGCTGTATATTTCACATTAATCTGGCATAATAAAACGGTTTTATTTCATTTTCTTATTCCGTCAGTCCCATAGAAAAACCCCAAACACTGCGCAACAGTTGCAAAGCATACTCCTGGTAGCAGCAATGTCAGTCTTAAGGTGCGCCGGAATGTATGCTGAGACTAGAACATCTTGACTGTGTAAAAGGTCGGTTTGCATCCGTTACAACGATTTTTTTCTTTTACTTTATGAAATTATTAGTGGGATCACTATGCGCCAGTAAACTGAAGACGCAAAGAAATCCACTTGTTTCATCTTGAGCAAAAGAATGGATTGTAGTGCGTGACAGTTGTGTAGGTTTCTTTATCGTCGATACCCACGGTTCAAACTGAGGTTAGATATCTAGAGTAGTAGCGCGTGTTTCTAATGGTGTTGGATACATACCAAACCACACAACTTGTTTAGGGCCCTGAGCGCCAGACATTGGTATATATTTTTGGTATTTCTGCCGTTACATTCGAGTCGAATTAAATATTTACAAAAAGACGTGCAAACCGAAACAAACAGACATTTTTCTTTCATCGTGCAGAATAACATGAAATCGTTGTGGCGGCATTTTTCAGCACATCGCTTTATTGATAAGCGAATGCTTGTAATATTTAACTGTCCTTAACTGAGTTTACGTTTTCTCACATTGGTAGACGCGGTATGAGTTACCTCATAAGCGCTGCAAATTTAGTATCATACTCGGTGTGAGAAGTCAGGGCATAGCCAAACATAATACAACACTTCATAAGGAAATAATGTTCACGCTCAATACGTCACGGTGTGGATGGAGGCTGATAATATCAGACGTACTAGGGGCAAAAGCTTTACTATGCTTATATATGAGCAAACACGTGCAGGCATAATATGCATAAACATGAACATGATTACTAGCTGAGATCTTCAAACTTTTAAATTAAACGCTCTCAAGGATATCTACTCATTGGTAATGAGAAATTTGATTTGTTCAATTCCACTGTTACTGCTCTAAGCTGGTAGTATTCACGCCTAGATAAATATGTTGCCTGACTCGAGACTGGCGAGCTAGGAGAAGCTATATGTCAGCTTTGATTAGTTAGATTAAGTATCACCTATTAGTTGAAAATAGCAATCTAATGCTCAAGAGCTGCTTTTGTTGACACAGTCTTAAGTTGGCGTCACATACTGGCACTCTCGCTATATAAACTTCATTCTCATAGTGTGATGGGAATCACAGTGAAATTCATTGTTGTTTGTCACAAAAAAAAAAAAAATAGCTTCTTATGTTAACAGGTCTGAATTTAAAAAAAAATCTTCGCATTCGTGCTTAGTCATTGTGAATCAGTTTGATTATTTAATGCTTAGCAGTTGAATATTTGAATTTTGATATCTAAGATCATGAATAGGTTAATGGTTTACTGTTGAATATACAACTGTTTAATTTATGTTAAAGTTTCGAAACAGAATAAAACCGGAAAAAACTGAATTCAATTTAATTTCCTCAGTCAAAACACCACACGTGATTTGCAGTACACATGTTGATGCTGCAACATCTATCGGGTTCGTCGAAAGACATAGTTCTTTATTAATAAATAATGACCAGTTCAACGTGCTTGCTCTCTCTTACGACGACTGCCTACATAGAATAAAAAAGAAACAACTGACTATTTATCAAACATGCATTTTCAAGAAATCTATGGTCGTTATAACAATTTAGTTTATCAAGTATGCCTCTATTGATGTCAAAATGCTGTCTGATGTGTTTTATAGGCAATTGTTAGCGTTTTTCACGAACTGATTTGACTACGGATTGTTCCGTTTAACCTTATCATTGACTAGTGGGTTCATGGCGGGGTATCGGTTCAATAGGGGGATGCTTCTCCTGCCTAGGCACCTTGATCCCCTCTTGTGTGTCAGGGTCTGTGTTGCCAAACTCTTGTTTTTGTATCTCCTATTTGGACTTATGAGATGAATCAATGTTCTTTTTTT
>CAJDSM010107569.1:0-10329 GCA_903981925.1 Ostrea lurida
TGTAAAACTTTGACTACCCACTGGGTAATATTTGGGCCAGAGTCCAACTCGCCAGACTTACAAAAGGCTTTGAATATGTGGAATTCAGCATCGACTCAAAAAAAAAGTTTTCAAAACACTAATACAAGTGATCCAGGGTCTCAATATATTGCCTGCATCACCGAAATTAGCAGATATATTCATTCTCTACTTTTAAGTCTCTTGAAAGTAAGAAGTTTCCTAAAACTGTGGAAAAAGAGGGAAAATAAAAACAATGTTGAATGCATTTTTTTGAAAAGGTTTAACAATTGTTGGAAGGAATAATCAAATTATTCCCAGTGACCTGCTGTAAAATGGTTAATATCATAAGATATACGAACAACGCTCAAAATCGTGTAAAACAAAAATACAGAGAACAGTAAGTTCTTAGTCAGATTGGAATCTTTTCGTGACAAAATCCCCCAAAATACTGGCAATTGATTGATAAATTCATTACAAAAATTAATGAAATAGTTCAGCCATATCTCCTTCTGTCGGATTAACCCTGATTCCAAAATTTGAATGAGCTAAAGCCCGGTCACACTGTTCAAGAGTTGGTACCACGAGTTTTGCGGTTATAGCTTCGCCACAACTCTTCAGTTGTCGTGTAGGACTTGAACACATTTCTGTGGATGTCGAAGAAAGTTCTCTTCATGTGCGCCAGTACTCGCCAGCCAGCGCGAGAAATTTTAAAGCAGTTTAAAATTGTCGTGCGAGTTTTTGGTCTCGTATAGATTCGAAGACATGTCGAATATATGTCGTCCAGTGTCGTGTGCGTATCGCGATGTGTCGACACATGTCGCCACTTCTCGCCGTTAGAAAGTTTTTCGAATAAACTACGATTTGCGTGCGAGTTCGAATACAATTAATACGATTCTGCTTCAACAAGCACTCCGACATACAAACGAAAGTTTCAGAACTCCTGCTCGACATTCATAACGAGTGTTTACGTGTTCAATTCGACATTTTCTCGACATTGTTACGAATTTTGACGATGATAATTGCATAAAGGTAATGTGCTATATTTTTGATAAGTATAATATTGTCCCGTACACACTGACTAACACATAGAAAGGCAACAAAGCATAAGTTACCGCAGGACGAGACAATTGTATCACTGTTACAAATGTACAACCTATTCAACAAACAAACGTTGAATGAGAGAATAAGAGAAAAGAGCAATAAGCAAATAATGCGAGCGTGAACTATTCATTAATATCGGTATTATCCAAGTCGCAGTGGATTGCCTACAAATTTGTACATTTCTCGCAAAAACATTTGTCATAACTCGTCACAGAACTCGTGTTAATGTCGACTAGACTTGCTAGAGTTCGTGCATTCTCGTAGAAAATCTTCCATTGTGAGAAAAGTGTCGTACACACAGCCGTACAGAGGACGCCTTAAACTCGTGTTAAAAAAAGAAACTTGTCGTCCTGTCCTTCCGTGTCAGTGTGAAGAGACTCTAGCAGAAATCCATCAAATCAAAAGCATTGCAAAACTCGTTGGAATTTTTGGCGAGTTTTTAACTCCCCCAGCACTCGTGATAACTCGTAGTTCCAAATCGTGACAAGTGTGGACCGGGGCTGTAGGGTAGAATATAATGAACAAATTAAGAAATATAAGAGAGTAAACTGAATCGTTTTGGAAAAAGAAAAATGTTTCTCTGAATTAGACCATTAAAGATAAGAAGAATCTCAACAATGAATCTAACAACGCAAAGCAAGGTTTAGAAACAAGATTACCACAATAATTTGAAAATTTTGTCTAACCTTTTTATATACCATCGTACACGTTACACAACCCCTTAATCATGGCGCAGAGAGGGGTAGGCTATATGATTGAACAAACTCTTTGAGGAACTCTCATTTGCGTCACTAATATCCAGGAAGCAACGCGAATATTAGAATATTGTTTCAGCTATTATATCTCGACCTGGCCAAGTGGTTTCTCATGTAAGAAAGTCTAAATAGGAAATTTGATATTAATAATGAAGAGCGAGAAAATATATTATGAACACCACATAGTCCACACCAACATTAAGTTCACTTTTTCCGCTTAGTCTAACTGCGCGATTATTCAGTTGGCTTGGATACTTTACGGACACCTATCTAAGGCAACTTTTTGCTTTCCATATGGGTTGCAATATATGTATAGAATTATGGGGGAGAGCACTAGGGGACTTCCATATCCAGCTCACTACAGTGCAACTTAAGGCGAAAGTCAAACTTGATTGAGAGTCGACTCTCTTTTTCTACAAAAGTAGACTCAGATCGGCTAGTAAGTACCAAGTAGCATATGCTCTATGCGGTTCTCATAATTACAGTCACACACAGCCCTAGGTTTCATGAGGTGAACACGAAAGTACTGAATAATGTTAACTATGTGACGGTACCCAGTACGGATCTTAGAACAGCACCACCGAACAAGGAACCAGCATTCGCTAACGCTATCGAGACCATTTTGTCTGACTCAGGTGCTATGCTCTCAGACCGTTGACGACTTCTGTATATCCACGCGCTGGAGCGCACTTAATACAGCAACGCGGTGCACGTCTACCGGGCGTCGACAATCGTCACAACCTGAACACGTTGTGAGACTTGTCGTGTGGTGACAACGTTAAAAGAACGAATGTTCACGGAGGATAATAAGTGTAGCACACCTTTTAAATCCTGTATTGTTTGGCATCGTGACACTAACACCATTGGGTCCAACATCAACATTCAGACCACTCAGAGGCGGGATGGAAAACTCTATTAACACAATACTCCTTATATCTACTCCTCCATTATTCGAAAGTGAAGACCTTTTTGTTGCAAACGAACAACAAATAAATAACTCACATCACGCTTACGTAACCGGTTCAATACATTGTGGAAATTGCACGATCAACAAAAAGAATTTCACCGCGCGCGCGCGCGCGGCCATACATAGACTCTTGGATAGTTAAATATATTGTGATATTGGTGATTTGCCTTCCCTCTAAAATGGTGGACCACTCATTACGATCCACCCCGGCGGAATCTAATGATTATAATATATAAGACACAAGTGAAAACTTATATATCCTCCACTATATCAGAAAGCTGCTGACTCAGACTTTTTAACCTAGAAAACTTTTATCTCCTTAAAGTATATTATATCATTAGGATCTAAAATAAAACGTGTGAGATGTCCTCCGCTCTACAACATTTGGCGAGCACAACACTCACTGTACACCCATAAAAACGCTACAGGTGCGCGGCTCATCATTCCGAGTTGAAACATATTACAATAAATTTTCCAAGAATTCCAAGAGAAGCTTTCACTCACTATATGACATTTCAGACCTATTATTAGAACTCATATAGAGCCTCAAGTGCGCTACTTATTTGAGGCAAAGAAGATTTTTTTAAAGGATTGTCCCCTCCAACAATTATTAATCATATTAGATAATATATAAAACAGAAGCATGTGGAGATCACCACACACTTGGGCTAGCCAATATTGGACGATACTCTACACCCGGGGGTCACTCGGATTTGTAGAACTAACACTTCTCGAATCATGTCTGAGTCATAATACATGTCATAGCTTTCGCGAGAGCCATTCATATTATATTAATGAATTCTTTCAGCTTTGCTGCTGGAGAGCTACCACGAGTTGGTTTCTATTGAGGGAAGTAAGAACTCTAATTTAAATGAACACATCACCCCTGTAGTGTATTTAGTTGCACATTTTTTCGTAAGATTATTGCGTCTCTCATAAATTCCCGCTAAGTGATGCATAGCTCCATGGGGGCTCTGTGTAACCATTTCATGTTGGGACAACAAAACTATTTGAATCCCCCATCACTACATCCTCAATGAATTCTAGATGTGTTAGAGTAATCCGCACAGGTATCTCGGTTGGGAATCTCTGTGAAATTCAGTGAGGGGAGGAGCTTGTGGTATCCTGGAGCTAGAAGAGGTTAGTATCGAAAATAGTGTGATCAAAGATACTATATGTCGCAGACAGACGAAGGTACATGTACAGAAAAACACGGACCAACAGGCGATCCAGAATAGCTCACTTGAAACCTTCGGTTCAGGTGAGCTAAAAACATATTCACCCGTCAATAAACAGTCACCGATCATTTCAAACGCGGGGGAAATGCAAAACTGTTAAGGCTCGCATTATTGTTATGTTCACTAATCCATGTTCTGAGCTCATGAAAGCGTCAAAGAATGATGGTTCCAGTGATGGGCCAAGTACCTAAATGAGAGCACCATAATGGCAAAACCTGAGTCTAAGTATCTTTTTATCATATATCCACGCCTGAGAGAAAATAATGGTTAAACAAAAGTCACTATTCAAGTTAATCTGTCTTTTTTTGTGTAATAAATTCTTAAAGGAGTTATATCTGAACATACTTAAACCTCACGTGCTGAGGGCGCAATAAAGCTCACTAACTATCTTATAGTCACCTAGCGACAACGATACAATCGCTGTACAGAATAAATGCATCTTGTGACTTCTTGTAAGAAAAAGTCACACATTTTTTTCTCTGCTATACTATACAGAGAAAATATACATTTAACAAAAAATAAATTCCGAGAACGATCAGGAAGATCGAAGATGCTCTGTTAATTCTTAACTCTTCTATTATTAGCACATAATTATAACAATGAGATGATGTGGAAAAATAAATTTGAGCTCCTCTATAAGTAAAAACTCTCCAAAAATCTAATGTGTAATGAGTCAGCAAGGTTATCAGAGGTAAAATAGTTTAAACTCGGCATAACAGGTTATCTTCAGTACCTTATACTCGATAATCACCACTTATACTCACAGCTGACTAACACTGAGATCACTATACCATAAACATATCTGCTAAAGAGTTATATCTGCCTAACAAGAGAGATCACGTGTGTATCCTGATGTCCAGGCATAATTTCCAAGTATTAGGCTCTAGGCTACAATACATGATCTAATGAGATTCCTTCAAAAATCGCTCGATCAGAAGACACCTTTTTTTATTGAGAAACACACTATTTACAAAACTTTTTATTTTATTGAAAACTCGATAAAATCGGCTAATTTGGCAAAACACCAAAATAAGATTAATGTGGGCCCTGAGAAACTTAATTTGCCAATGTTCCACGCGCTGGGATTGAGAACTGAATCTGGGATTGCAGGAGTTGCAAAGACAGCTTCCTAACCAACTGAGCTACTGTAACGCAGATTTCCTTGTTTCTAATAAAAATTTGGAGACATATTGTCACTCAATAACTCACATTGTAGAGAGAGTCGTCAACATTACCTATTTGTTAACATACAAATTGCAATCTCCACAGAATAATCTAAACCTAGGCTTGTTATTCTTCGTTTATAATTGGTAATTCGTGAGACTTTAGTTTCATGGAAAATATCAAGATATGGGCATCTACCTGATCACAAAAAATTTACATCCCATCTCTTTGCAAGTACGCACTAGCTTCGTCTGCCAGGTGAAACATATTGGATTAAAGCAATATGTTTTTATGAGTTAGAAACCCTATTGCACATCAAATGTTATCTAAGCACCATCTACAAAATCACAATCCAAGATGTGAGTGACATATTTAAAATTACACACTGTAGAACATATGGCTTGAACTTGGTAGCCTTTTCACTTGCTATCATTTGATTCTAATTACGTTTGTATACAATCGTGTCTAGTATGCTATTGAAGGCGACCATATTGTTCTTCCCTGACTCAAGAGCTGCCAGCAGATCAGTTGTACCATATTGGTCTAGCAAAACATTATAAATTTCAATTTTGTACCTACTTAATTTGAAAGTGCAGAACTTATTTTTATAATTCATACGAAAGCAGAATTTGTAAAAAAAAAAAAAAAAACAAAAAAAAAAACAAAAAAAACAAAAAAAAAAAAACTGTTACGCAGATTAAAACAGAAAAACTGCCGTGGTCCTTCACCTTACATATAGGTATATAGACCGATGTCCTTATCAATGAACAATCATAATTTTCATAATTATGTCCATATGATATATTCTGACGAACTCAACATAAAGGACACCAAAGAATCTGACGGATCTGCTTCATATTTGGATATTTTACCTAATATTGATTCTAATGGCAGATTGACAACTACATTATATGATAAGCGTGATGACTTTAACTTTGCAATCGTCAACTTTCCTTTTCTATGTAGTAATGTACTACAACTAAAGCACCTTGGTGCTAAACACAATAAAGAAAAATAGCAAGTACTCATGAACATTGTCGCCACTTCTCCGCCGTTAGAAGTTTTCGATAAACTACGATCTGCGTTTGCGAGTTCGAAATACAATTAATACGATATCTGCTCAACAAGCACTCGACTAAAACGATTTCAGACTCCTGCTCGACATCTCATAACGAGTGTTTACGTGTCTCAATTCGACATTCTCGACATTGTTACGAATTTGACGATGATAATTGCATAAAGGTAATGTGCTATATTTTTGATAATATAATTGTTCCTACACACTGACTAAACATAGAAGGCAACAAAGCAATAAGTTACCGCAGGACGAGACCATTGTATCAGTTACAATGTACAACCTATTCATACAACAAACGTCTGAATGAGGAATAGAGAGAAAAGATGCAATAAGCAAATACGAGCGTGAACTATTCATAATATCGGTATTATCCAAGTCGCAGTGGATTGCCACATTTGTACATTCTCGCAAAAACATTGCATAACTCGCAAGAAAACTCGGTTTGAATGTCGACTAGACTTGCATAGATTTCGGTGCATTCTCGTAGAAAATCTTCCATGTGGAGAAAAGTGTGTAACACAGCCGTACAGAGAGACGCCTTAAACTCGTGTAAAAAAAGAAACTGTCGTCTGTCTCGTGTCATGGAAGAGAACTCTAGCAGAAATCCATCACAACAAAAGCATTGCAAAACCGTGGAATTTTTTGGCGAGTTTTTAACTCCCCCAGCACTCGTGATAACTCGAGTTCCCAAATCGTGACAGTGTGACCGGGGCTGTAGGGTAGAAATATATGAACAAATGAAGAAATATAGAGAGTAAAACTGAATCGTTTTGGAAAAAGGAAAAATGTTTCTCTGAATTAGACCATTAAGATAAGAGAATCTCAACAATGAAATCTAACAACGCAGCAAGGTTTAGAACAGATTACCAACAATATTTGAAATTTTGTCTAACTTTTATTATACATCGTACACGTTACACAAACCCCTTAATCATGGGCGCAAGAGGGAGGCTATTCATGATCAAACTCTTTGAGAACTCATTTGCTATTCCAGCAACGCGAAATAGAATATGTTCAGCATTATTCTCGACCATGCCAATGGTTTCTCATGTGAAAGCTAATAGAAAATATATAGAAGAGAATAATATATTATGAACACCACATAGTCCAACATAATTAAGTTCACTTTTTCGTAGGGCAACGATAATGCTGGGATTAGGGAAAAACTAGGCACTGCTTTTCCATATGGGGTGCAACGACCAATATTGGAAACATAGGACTATATCCAGCCCACAGTGCAACAATGTGAATGTGATGGGACTTTTTCCAATTACACCTAGACGTAAACGTTGCAATGCAAATTCGTTCATACAAACACCACCCATTAATACACGATGTTTCCTTTGATCCCTTTTACAGTCCCTAAAACGTTCTACTTTACCATTTTTCCGTGCGTTCAGGTGCGATCCACCGTGCGTTCAGCATGCGGTCACCTGCATTCAACGGGTGGTTTTTCACCATGCGTGTTGGTAAAGTAGAACGTTTCAGGGGACTGTACCTTATGTGAATAAACCATCTTGGGTCACATCACGTATTCGAACCAACTTAACTCTGTTTCCTTTTTGATAATTCTTTGTAAGGAATCTAAAGAAAAAAATAAAGCTAAACGCACTTTGGGAATTCCTCAACACACGGAATACAGACCTAGATTAATATGATTGGAGGATGTTGCCTATCACAGACTCTTGTTCCATCTACCGCGCATTGATAATTAACAGTAACTTTAAGAAAACCTCGCCGATTCCTCACATCTTACGATTTGACAAATAAGAAGGGACATCTCGATCTCCTCAACATCAACAACTCATCACTTAACCATTAAAAAGTACTAGGTGCCTCCATTCACGCCTTCATATTCAAGGATGACATCCAACACCTTGCATTTTCACTACCAATATCATTGCCCACTACTTGCACCCATTAACTATTAACTATATATAACAGACGATGCCCGCCACGCCAGTAACTCCTAGCATATTGCGGACAATCTTACAACGGGAATGCTCCAAAGTGTACGATGGTTCCTTTTTCGCACTTTTACTTATTGGTCTACGCTGGAGCCATCACATATACTGGGATACAAGATATAATCCAAAAATGAGGATCTGTAGTCCCACACCTTATTTTAGACATCGGTACGACACATCGCGGGTCGATCATCGCTCCATTTAAAATGGCGAATCTAATTCTCATGACTATCCATGAGATTCTGTGAAGAATTCAACCGCCAGACGTGGTGCGAAATGCTGAGGGAGAGTGGAGCTTGACCTACGAGTTCTGAATGGGATCAAAAACTATTCAGAATTATTTAAACCCCGAAATTAATCATTTAGCCTGGGGAAACTGCATTACTATTTATCCTCTGCTGTCTGTAAGAAGCCAGAAAGTAGGTGGAACATGAGTTACACTGACTTACATGAAAAACTTGGCGTACTATTCCCAGCTCGCTAAAAGTCACCCTGACTCTTATACACTTGTCTTCTTGAATACGAACTAGAGTTAACTTCAAACATCTGTTGGAATGCTACATTAATACTCCAAGCATTGCACTGACGTAAGAGATGGAATTCTTAAAACATCACCCTCTCTCTGTTTCTTCGAATACTCGGTTTCATATTCCGAACCGACTTCACGATCAGGAATCAGTCTGGACAATTACCCATAACTATTACTGGAATTCCGAAAAGCTGCATATAGAATCCTCACAGCTAAATCGTCTGTTCCAGTAAGTGCTCTTACCAAGCATTATCACTTACATACTAACTTAAACTACAACAACTGTTTAAGAGATTTCACATTCAGACTGATACTGTTCCACACACATATTCCAGATGATGGTTGCTCGAATCAGATGGGCCATTCACAAAAACTCTAAAGAACTTTTAAGAAAACTTCAAGCCACGAGATTTCTAAAATTTGACTGCACCAAAAACGTATGCAATTTTCGGCACACTTTAACAACATTCCTCAACGATAAGATTTAAACCTAGGTCTTATTCAGATAATTGGTAATTGCGTTATGAGATAAAATAATGGCCACCCAACACATACACGTTCCTTGACTGTCCGTTGGGAAACAACGATCGCATTATGTTTTGTTAGAAAACCACGTTCTGAGTTGCACCACTACCAAAATACTCTGGAACTGCTCCATATTTAAGAGCACTGTTGGCTTTCTTAGCGATCAGTATTTAGTCAATGTAGCCTCATTGGAGGACCATGTCTCTCCAACAACTGCTGGATATTCTCTATGTGGTCATACTAATTTTCTCCCATTATTGGCAGAACTTATTTTTAATATTCATTACGAAGAGAATTGTAAAAAAAAAAAAACAAAAACAAAAAAAAAACAAAAAAAAAAACAAAAAAAAAAAAAAACATACACATGTACGAGATTAAAACAGAAAAACTTGCCGTTGTCCTTCAATCCTTACATATAGGTATATAGACGATGTCTTATCAATGAACAATCATTAATTTTCATAATTATGTCCATTATTGATTATATCTGACGAACTCAACATAAAGGACAAACCAAAGATCTTGACGTATCTGCTTCATATTTGATATTTTACCTAATTATTCTAATGGCAGATTGACAACTACATTATATGATAAGCGTGTGACTTTTAACTTTTCAATCGCAACTTTCCTTTCTATTGTAGTAGACTTACACTTAAAAGCACCTTGGTGCAAAAGACAATAAAGAAAAATTAGGCAAGTAACTCATGAATGATTTTTAATTGCGCTATACTGGCACGACTGCTAAATAAAAACAATAAAGAGAGACCGAGCATCAATTACTGCCTTATTTGGGCATCCTCGACAAGTACAAGAGGAACTGGTGAACCCTGGGCACAGATGCTCAACCAGTTTTAGATTCACCTAGTACTGGACATTCATTAATAAATACGAGTCAAATACAAAACAAACTGCTTGAACACACTACTGGTAAGCCAAAATAGCTGTCTAGTCCATAGTTTTGTATCCTGGCGAGGGCACATTTCCAGCCGTGACGGTTTAATG